>JBBPLE010000202.1:21729-54118 GCA_038089675.1 Boletales sp. KT-2023b
GGATCCGGGGAACCCTGTCCACCCCCCCAGTCACGGGATTTCGCGCGCCACCTCTTTCCCCCCCCCCCCCCCCCCCTGATGTGGCATACACCCTGACCCTCTCGCGTTTCAGAGCTAGTCTGTCGACATTGAACTCAGTCAAATTGCGTGGCAAAGTCCGGGGTTCCAGCTTATCGTACGATTATTCCCGCGAGCGACCGCGACGCCCTTGAAGACCCTTTTTCAAGGGTCCGCTTTCTAATAATACCTTACGGCTGCGCTTTTGCCGCTCAATGCCACGACCCTTCAAGTTCGACATTGTCTTTAGCATGAATACATCATCCGACTAGGGCACTGATCCTGATGGCACTCAATCAGTGGATCAACCGTTTTTGCGGAAAAAAAAAGGCCGCCACATTCATATATCACGCATGGCCGACTGTATTGATTATACAACTCCTCTAACGCCATCCCTCACACGCTACCCGCGCGTTGGGGTATGGCTCAAAGTTCAAGGCACTTGCGTGCCGTCACAGCACCCCCCCTCCCTTTCTTCGACTAAACCTCCCGAGATTCGTCGCTAACATAAGCACGCTCATCTCCCGCAATACATACCACTCTCGGAAGCGAAGGAGGAACCGTGGCCATCGTGCCAGATCTTGGCCACTTCCCAACCTTCATTCCGGCCAATGCCATGGTCGTGGCTGCGGCGAGCCGAGTGTCCCCAGCCGCCGCCCATCGACATCATCGCCCCGACGAGTGCGGACCGTGGCTGGTGGTTCGCAAATAGCGTCTGGACGCGGGGACACACCGCCGATCTGTGCCATCTTCATCTATGGATCGCGCCTACCCCTATTCTTATCTAAATGGGCGCCGCACAGATAAAGTGGCTCTGCCGTCATCAGATGCCCTTGAGCGTCGTCGTTTATGATTGGCCGCTGCACATGCATGTGGAGTCCAATGGTCATGCCATTACAATAGTTGACTGCGTCTTTTTATGTGCTAACGGTCCACAAAACGTAGAAAGATTCTATGTGATTACTCCAAGTCGCGACTGACTCCAGCTCCAGCCACCGAAGAAAAAGGTATGCTACAAAAGTCTTAGAGTCCAAAAGATTATGTAAAGGACCGGATCAAAAAAAAGGAGCGGAGTACACAACCTCAAGTAAACACACGTCCGCGTCAAGTACAATCATGTCCACCCCCATATCCCGTGAGAAATTAGACAGCGGGGCTCTTGACGTCCCCCGACGAAGAGTACTGTTTGTGGGCGCTGAGTCGCGTGACAAGTATACCTTCACAGATTCCACTCACCTCGTCTCGGGCGTACTCTTGTGTGGTATCGATCTTGATGGAGATGTTGTTCGGAGCACGCTTGTGAGAGAATGAGACCTTGCGCGACCTCGCTTCCAGGAAATCTACCTTGGACGTCGATGCGGTGATGCTTTGGTTCGTCTTTTGGACACCTTGCAGGGAAAGCGACATCTCATCGCTATGAGACCCACTTCTCAACCCCTTGCGTGCGTTGAGGGTCGCAAGAAGAGAGTTGCAGTACACTAGATAGCAACTTGTGAGCACAAAAATATTATATAGAACCTTCGAGGAACACATACGTCTTCCAAGGCAGAAGTAAAATGCGATGTAGATGAACGTGTTTGGCCACGCAGAAATCTGCCACGGATCGTCAATCGTCGCGTTCTCTTGCAAGTAACGCGACAATGCCTACCGAGACGAGCGAAGCGACGGCACAGATACTGATTTGACGTCAGCAAAGGCAGCATTCTGTGGATCGTAAAACCTACCTCGTCAAAAGACCGGTGTTGATGCTGAATATGATCTAGACCACGGACGTCCATCACTGCAAATGATGCCATGGTGGGTTTCGCTTACCAACTTGTTGATCATGGTATCAGACCTGACGGAGAAATGCTCAGGCCGAATAACAACTGCGTGCGAGAAAAAAATTACCTCCGGAAACCCGTCCGAGATTTCTGCAAAAGGAAACAGAGCGACCCAGCGATGAGCACATCCCCCGCCGCAGCGACTGCATTGACAGCCATTGAAATAGGCTTGGTGCATCATCAGCGGGCCGCTCGAGAGACTAAGTTTACAATAATACCTTGAGGGTAGATAGTTGGACAAACGTTTGGAAGGGTAAACTATACGTAAGTGATCAAAATCACGACGAAACGAAGCATGATTCGAAACGTACGCCCGGGAAACATAGACTAACGGGGCGCAGCTCTCAATATCGATCATCGATGAGAATGAAACCAGCCGAAACTTACATATAATCAAAGCTGTCGCAGGACGGCCTTAGTGGGGAAGATCGCAATCCAGGAAGAAGCAACAACCTACCGAATTCGCCCGACACCAATGCCATCTAGAGGGAAATGGCAGGAATAAGCAAAACTTAATTTGCATATCTATCGCTGTTCTTCTCACCACTGTACCCGTGAGAATTATGTTCTTATTGCTGACTGTGAAGAATTTAGCGCTACAGCCTGGCAGGGATCAGTAGAAACATACGCCTGTAAACGCGCATTGCCATGAAGGACTGGACAAAGAGCGCAGTGAGTCCCTGGAGATTATGATGAGCCAAGTCGGGATTAAAGCCAAACAAGTGCCATACATTGAAGATAACCTCGACCTAGGTCACAAAGGGGTCAGTGACGTCCGGAAAAGAGAACGCCAACCCACAATCAAACTCCTGTTAAGGATGAATGCAAGCCTTTTTTTCAAACGGAAAACAACTCACCAGACGATCGATTCAAGACCTTGAAGCGACCCAAAGTCGGTGACGAGATACGTGTAGGCTAAAGAGAAATGAATGGTCATACACCGGCGACAGCTGAACTGTACCCACCCGAGTGGGTGATCAATGCCTGGTGACAAGTGTCCGAGATGAAAGCAGCAGCGACCTGTGATGCAAAATTAGTATGCGAGTCGTTCCGAAAATAGACGTGAACTGACAAGAAGTTTTACGTGCCACAAGTCCGAAGGGTAATGACCATAGTAGTACCACGTCTGAATACAGGTGACTAGGGTATGCGAGTTTAATATGGAGGAAATTAAAAGGCATGATGGCACGGACCGCCATAGAGACTATGAAGAGATAATAAGCATGATCGGTAAGTGAAGGATGCTACCATAAACTCACGTTGCTGAAATGACAACCCCGATCAAGAAAGCACCGAAACTGTGACAAATGGTCAATATGAACATGGGCAAAGGGAATAATGGACATACGTATTGTCCAAAGCACCCATGGAACAAGGAGGTGTGGGAATAAGGCGAGGAAGTGGGGGGGACGAGCGATACGGGGGGACATATCGAGCGCTATTTGAGAGATCCGGGGACACAAAGAGGCTCCGCGTGGCAGACTTCTGGCAAGCTGCATAATGGCAACGATTGGGTAATCATGCTGCCGTTGTTGCAAGAGCATTCATCCGTGCTTACGTGAGGTGCCTTTCGCTTGCCCCATTAGATAAAGATCCTCAAGTCACCAGGGTTCCATAATACTTGCCTTCTATGTATCGTCCAATGTCGCCTTCTTGTTCACTTTATCCACGCAGTCAAAATCAAAACCCGCGCGTATGTAAGGCGTGTATCGATCCTGCAAGATCCCGTAGGACGATGTTCGTGTCATCCCAGGACCCGATGAAATGAATCACGTGCTGTCTAGGATGTCTTGGCCTTGACATATCCAAGCGCATGAAACGACTGACATAGCATCGTGAGCACGAGGCGTGATATCTTGAGATACAAGGTCCCGCCGATCGTGTGAGCACACAAGCGACGTTCGACGAATGAACTTTTAGTATATTGAATCTCAGCACGACCTCAAACCCCATACCCACTGGGTACCTGTCAACATTAACCGTGATATCCTTTCCATATCCTTTTGCGACTGGAAGTACGCTTATCGGCGGCCATATGGTCAATCGTAGAAGTTTTAGAGCTTTCTTTTTGTGCGTACCGGTACCATGTTTGAGCCTACACTCGATTTATACTCCTTAGGGTCTCCCAAGTCCCAGATCGCCTGAAGATCTCCCCGATCCCTGGATGTTTGTTAAGATTCCCAAGGTGCCGATCGTCCGAACAAGTGTTAAAAAAAAGCCGGCAATTCCCGTTCTCTCTAGTGGACAACTTCCCCCGCAGTTCGCGACATATAGGCTCTAATCATTTTCCTGGAGCTATCCCTAAGTGCGTTGGTCCAGGTATGATGCAAGGGGAGAACACGTGCAGATGGCAAGAAGCAGACCCTTGAAAAATTTTATGGGCATATCCGTACATGGCGCAACTCGTGGCAAAGGATGCGAAGTGTCTGGCGAATTCCGAGGATCCGTTCTGCAAAAGCGCCCGTGCTCCACAAACTTCGCAGGCGAGAGCACACGCGTCGTTGCCTGCATCTTGGATGAAGGAACTGGTGGGAGAAATTGCAATTCGCATACTTACAAACGAGAACTCGCTTGGAGAACAAACTCAGCGTGAGAAACGGCAGAAAGTGACTATCAGGAGCCACAAATTTACTATACTTTACTACCAGCCAGAGTATGAACCGTCCCTTTGAGATGTCTCATTAAACGCTGCCTCAGTGGGGTCAGCCGAATACTATCATCCACCTTTCAGGGAGCCAAAGCCACCGCAAGCTACAAAAATTAGCTTACTCTTCGGTTGACAGAAGGTTGTACTAGATGCTTGACGACGGGTCGGGTGGAAACATTCACTGGTACCCGTTCCTTGAATAACCGGCCGGCCCGCCTGCAGATTCGTATGTTTTTGTCAACACGACAATGTTGCCCACAGGTCTCCGTCGACGTGGAGCACGGCTGATTCCAGAATATTTTCACCCTGTCGGTTAGGGATCATCACCATAGCACCAAGACGCATTTGGGACCAGTTGCACATTCATGGAAGTATGAGAACCAGTTTCCGTTCGCGCCCTACCCTGAGAGGGCCGCCGCGTCAGGCATCCCCGTGTTCCTAATCAATGAGCGATCATCGCGGTCTGAGTACTTTCGTACTTTCTGAGATACTGTGCTGCGCTGCGCAGTGCCATTCTCCCATACAGCCCGTCAATCAATCTTTTTTTTTTATAGCCAACATTGCGACTTTTGTTCATAAGCACGCCACGGTAGGAGCATCTGCCCTAGAACGAAATGTTGGATACTATGGACCACGTAGTATGAAGCAATTAATTCAGCGTCCCTCGTCCAGCTGAATTGATCGCGTAACGGTACGCGTGAAGCACGTTGCTCTTCTTTCATCCGGCCTCATTGAACGTACATTCCCCCATTCGCCCACTTCGACATTCAAGCGAGCTAGAGAATGACAATATATTCGCGTAGAAGAATGGAAGTCTCGCCGGGATTGTGGCATCAAATCCGATACTCTCACTGGAGCCATTGGTTGTAGCTCGTTACGCGTCATGGGTGGGACCAGGTGGGTAAGGACGTGGCCGGTCCCGAAGCCTCGACACCACTTCGGACGTTCCCGGGACCCGCGTGCTAAGACCCGAACCACCATTCCCTCAAGAACCATCAATTGAATTGCCAAAATAGTGATGAGTTTTGGATACCTGGCGTACACACGGACTCATTCCAATTCTCTAGGATGCTGGCGCCAAGGGACCATCGAGTGTCCGTCGGATGCTCACCAATCATATCAGCACGAAATCCCTGCATCCAGTCGCGTGTGGATGCGTGACGTAATGGCATTCACATCAGTGGCGGGGGCCTGTGTGGTTGCGAGACTGCCCTTGTAGGGATGACCGATCCTATGCCCATCTGCTGGTGCGAGTCACGTCAATACATGGCCTCCAATTATATGGAGTCAACACCCCAAACACTGGCGGGAAATAGAAGTTGGCAACCACAGATGCGATGATCATCGTTGCGGCAAACCTTGTCCGCCGAATGATTCAGAGCCGGCCTCGTCATGGACGCCGCTTTACTTGCGATTGTCGCGGGCGTGCTCACCTCGTTACATCCTTTGGAATTGTGGCTTGGGTATTGACTACAGTGACCAGTCAACTCCGTCGAGCAAGAAACGAGTAACCTGATTTGAAACGCGCTCTCGGGACTCACTGCGGACTACACTCGACGGTGCCCACGATACACCAATATGAAGTCTTGTCCATCAAAAAAATTTGATCTGATCCATGCTCGAGCCACGAGTAGAGTGGACCACGTGTGAAGGTGCGCTGGCTCATGAGCCCACAAAGTACACACCACCACCCTTGGCCCCAGATTTGGAAGATTCCCACGACTATGAGGGGGGCTTCTGCTGCACGTCATAAATAACCTCCAAGGTCAATCAAACCTCTGCAGATCCCACTTAATTCCAAAAAGGGTTTTTGCACCATATACCAAGCATCTATCAACCATATGGGGTTAACTCTGGTGCATCTCTTGCACATCTGTGACCATCCTGTGACCATCCTGTGACCATCCCCACACTTCTCATGCCTCCCCAAGCTAATCTTTGACAATTCCACCACAGTCTCCAACTGTTATGATTTATAACTCCCCCCTATATTTTCTTTCTTCTTTACCTCATAATCTTTTTCAGTCTTCTTTTGATTCACTATCTATGTGATATGGTAATGTTGACATCCTGCCATGTTTTAGACTTTTCTGTATCTATTTATGCCTTTTTTCTATTTTTACATAGAAATCTTTGATCATTTCCTATGTGTTCCCACTCACATAGTCCATGCTATTTATTTTATTTTCTCATCATCATTCACATAGCCTATTACACTTGGCCTGGATAGGGACAAGCATAGACCTAACAATAATCATCTAGGTCAAGGACAGGGGCTGAGGGTTATATACTAATGTAAGTCAGGGACTCTGGAAATGAAGATGAGGGTTCTGGTGGACAAAGGTTTAATGATTCATGTCAGGTGACATCAGAGATCTCCCAGAAGGATCACAGAGGTTCTGGATGGTGAAATATGAAGGATGACAATGAGGAGGCACTAAGGCCAATCTTAGAACTGACTTAGAGGAGGACTGATGGTTGAAGGTGAAAACCTAAGGTAGGAATTGCTTAGGATTACTGTATATGAGTGATGAGTATTTATACTAGAAGGTACCAGTTATACTGAGTCACCTGAAGTCAATAAATAGCCATAAAACTATATAATCTAAGTATAATCCTATATAAAACCTATACAAAAAAGCTGTGATCAAAGGCAGTATGAATGATGATGAGAAATAAAGATAATAAATAGTGCAGGCTGTGTGAGTGGAAACACATAGGAAAAGGATCAGGGATTTCTATGTAAAAATAGAAAGTAAGTGTAGATAGGTATGGTAAAGTTTAGAACATGAAGGGATATCAATGTTACCATGTCACATAGATATAGAATTGAATGAAAACTGAGAAAGGTTAACATGTAGGAAAAAAAGAAAAGATAGGGGTGAATCATGAATCATAACATAGCCTCTGATTGCAGCACCTTCATACTGGTTTGCATAGGTTTATACTTAGTTTACATAGCCATATAGCTGTTCTCTGATCCCTGGTGACTCAGAATGACTGGCACCTCCTAGTATAAATACTCATTGTTCATGTACAGTAAAACCCAAGCAATTCCTACCTTATGTTTTTGCCTTCAACTCCTCAATCCTCCTCTAAGTCATTCCTAAAGAGTTTGGCCTTAGTGCCTCCTTATCATCCTTTGCCTTTAGCCACCCAGCATCTCTGTGATCCTTCTGGGAGATCCTTGACATCATCTGATGTAACCACCAATCTTTGTTCACCAGAACCTTTGTTCTTCATTTCTGGAGTTCCTGACTTACATCAGTACATAATCTTCAGCCCCTGTCCTTAACCTAGACAATTATCATTAGATCTATGCTTGTCCCTATCCAGGCCAAGTGTAACATCAACCCTCTAGAACTCTTATGGAAAATCTTATCCACCATTTTGGAAGTGTTTTTGAAGCTCAAAACCTCTCTGAGACACTTGTCACCAAGTATGTTTGACTATCCATTGTGGACTTTTTCTACTCTAATTTTAGGCTGCTGGTCTGCTGGTCCCAACTAACACCATATGGATGTGTTCATGCATGTGTGCCTTGTATGCATCCATAAGGGATGTGGACATGTGCATACATGCATACATGCACAAACACCTTCACTCATCCAATGTATCCACCCTGGTCACTGCTTTCACCCTTGCATACCCACCTATTCCCCTGTTGCATAGAAGATGGCATCTGGTGATTGTTGTGTGTTGTTGGCAAATCAATGGCATATGACAGTCATCATGCATTATTATCTCCCCCTCATTTTAGTCCCTACCATTGCAATCTCCCACTGTGGCCCATCTGGCAATCATTGTGTGCTATTGTTCCAACAGCATCCAACAGTCCCTGTGCATTGTCATCTTCCTCTCATTCATGTTATGATTCATAATTCCCCCCTATCTTTTCTTTCTTCTTTGCTTTACAATCTCTCTCAGTCTTCCTTTGATTCCTTATCTATGCAACATGGTAACATTGATATCCCTTCATGTTCTAGACTTCACCATGTTTATTTACATTTACTTTCTATCTTTATTTAGAGATTACTGATCATTTCCTATACATTTCCACTTGCATAGCCCTACGCTATTTATTTCCCTTATTTCTCACCATCATTTGTATAGCCTTTGATTGCAGCACTTTCATACAGACTGTTATAATTGGTGATACCCCCCTATCTTTTCTTTCCTTGTTACATAATAATCTGTCTCAGTCTTCTTTTGATTCTATCACTATGCAACACAGTAACACTGGTTTCCCTTCATGTTCTAGACTTTACTGTGTCTATTTATGCTTACTATCTATATTTACATAGAGACCATTGATATTTTCCTATGCATTTCCATTTATGCAGCCTGACTATTTATTCTCTCTATTTTCCCATCATCACTCATAGCCTTTGATTGCAGCACCTCTTCATAGGTTTGCATAGCTCTATACTTAGTTTACACAGCCCCAAGGCTATTCATTGACTTCAGGTGACTCAGTATGACTGACATCTCCTAGTATAAATACTGGCTGCTCATATACAGTAACTCTAAGCAATTCCTACCTTAAGTTTTTGCCTTCAACCCTCAGTCCTCCTCTTGAGTCATCCCTAAGCTAGGTTTTAGTGCCTCCTTATCATTGTCCTTTGTATCCACCACCTAGAAACTTTATGATTCTTCTAGGAGTCCTTTGATGTCACCTGATGTAACTTCTAATTTTTGTCCACCAGAACCCTTAGTCTTCATCTCCAGAGTCCCTGACTTACATCAGTACATAATCCTCAGCCCCTGTCCTTGACCTAGGCAATTATTGTTAGGTCAACACTTGTTCCTACACAGACCAAGTGTAACAAAAGGAATTGTTTCTCTTTGATAGGACTACTATCTAGTAGATCCCACCATTTCCCACCAGTGCCCCAGAAACCCTAGGCCTTTGGACAATCTTTGCACTCCAGATTCACACTTCTACCAGGAACACATTCAAGAAACCTACCCCTCAGACTCTGATTCTTCACACCACCCCACCCTAACACCGACAGATATAGAGGATGAAGACATCCACATCCCTGCTGAAGAAAATCCCCTAGACATCCACCTCTCCCACAAACACTTATTCCAGCTATCCTTAAATAGGATACCCACACTGCCCTCCCTGTTAACACTCACACAACATCTCCACTTCACTGGAGGAACCATCTTGTCCACCATCACACCCATGCCCACACCACAGCCTCAGATTCTACCTCCATTTCTCCCAGCCACAGAACCATCATCCCCTGTTCCCTCTATAACCATGAATGAACAAGATTATCCCATCAAACCCATTGAACTACACATTGCCCCCCTGATCATTTTGATGGAAGCTATGCCACAGCCAAGGCTTGGTTAGCATCTGTTGTGTTCTACATCATGGTCAACAAAGAAGTATACAACATGGATACTAAACAAGTGGCTTATGCCTTCTCCTACATGATGAAGGGATCTGCCACTACCTGGGCAGCAACCTTCTGCATCAAAGCCCTTTCCAATAACAAAATTGAAGTTAAATAGGAAACATTCAAAGACAAATTTGAGAAGACCTTCTATCATCATGATAGCAAGGCCATATCCATCACCACCCTTAATTCTCTGTGAATGAAAGGACACTCTATGGCCAATCTCACCTGATACATCACCAAATTCAGAAATCATGTACAGATCTCTGAAATCTCAGATGAAAACATCCTAATCAGGTACTTTGCCACTGGCATTATAGTAAACCTCATGAAATCCTTCTGCAAACTGACAAAAATGGGGATTGGAAACCATGCTCCTACCTATCCCAATCCTTCTCCCCAGCTGAATGCCACTATGACATCTATGACAGGGAACTCCTAGCCATCATCTGTGCACTCAAAATGTGGAAACACTATCTCTGCAGACACCCCACCCCCATCCAAGTCTTTACCAACCACAAAAACCTAACATATTTTAAACAACCTCAGAATTTAAATTGAAGACAGGCAAGATGGCTCCTTGACCTAGCCAACTTTGATCTTCGATTGATTCATGTGGCCAGAAAGGATTTAGCCAGTCCCAATGCCCTTTCTCATTGCCCCAATTTGGTTCTTGATGATGAACAAGACAATCATGACATTACACTCCTCCCTTCATCCCTATTTGTTAATATGATTGACACTGCCCTAACCAATAAACTCTGCTCCTCCTCTGCTACCAACCCCCTCGTTCTCAACTTACTCCAAGCCCTGGATGGTGAAGTCCCATCTCAACTTTGTTCTTGACTATCTGATTGGAAATATGATGCTGGTATCCTCACCTATCAAAACCATGTCTACATCCCAAATGACCTGGAACTTTGCCAGGCCATTGTAGCCAGGCACCATTCTCACACCTTTGCTGGACACCCTGGCTATCTCAAAACTTGACAACTTGTTGCCTCCAAATTCTGGTGGCCAGGTCTTGCCACTTTCATCCAAAAATATGTCAAGGGATGTATTCACTGCCAATGCACCAAGGCAGATACCCACCCTTCCACACCCCCCCCACTCCCCATTCCCTCCGAATCATCCTGCCCATTCCAACAAATTTCCTGTGATCTCATCACAGACTTACCCCTTTCTGACAGCTTTGACTCCTTATTGGTCATGGTTGACCATGGGCTTACAAAGAGGGTAATTTTGTGCCCAACTAAGAAAACTGCTACAGCCAAGGGAATTGTTCCTCTCTTTTTCAACAAAGTCTGGAAACAGTTTGGTCTTTATGACAAAATTATCTTGGACCATGGACCACAGTTTGCCTCAGTCTTTGCTAAGGAACTCAGAAAACTCCTTGGATATGATCTATCCCTTAGCACTGCCTACCATCCTCAAACTGATGGTGAAACAGAACAAGTCAACCAAGAAGTGGAAATGTATCTTTGGATCTTTTGCAGTAACAACCTGACATCTTGGGTGGAACACATCACTATGGTGGAATTTGCATACAATCATCACCCTCACTCCATCACCCAAAAATCTCCATTCTTTCTCATGATGGGCTATGAATCCTGTCCCCTCCCCATGGTTATCTCTGAATCACAGTTACCAGCACTGGAACAACATCTCAAGGAACTCTTGGCTGCCTGTGATGAAGCACTAGCTGTGCATGATCTCACATGCCAATTTATAAAATTCAGGTACCATGGGAAATTCATTCCATTTGCTAAAGGAGATAAGGTCTGGCTAAATGCCAAAAACCTTAAGTGAAACATCATTGCCCCTAAATTCTCAGCCAAACAAGAAGGTCCTTTCACCATCACCAAAGTCCTATCCCTAGTCACTTACTAACTATGGCTCCCTCATACTTGGAAAATTCACAATGTCTTCCACACCTCACTGCTTTCATGATACCATGAGAATGACATACATGGCCCCAACTTCCTAGCCCCTCCACCAGATCTGATCAGAGGGGAAGAAGAGTACAAAATAGAACAAATCATCAAACACCATGGCAACCTCTCCCAAAGGCAGTACCTCATCCAATGGAAAGGCTATCCACCAGAAGATGACTCATGGCTCCCAGAACAGGATCTGAAACATGCACAGGATATTCTCACCAATTATAAAAGACTCACCACCAATGCATCCCCTTCATCATCCAAATCATTAAAAACTTCCAAACACACTCACATCCCACCATAGCCATACAATGTCTGCCACCTCCCCCATCTCCATCTGCTCTAGCTCACCCACTCCCCCTCCTATTAGCTCTCCCTCCTCCTCCCCAGTTCTACCTCCCACTGCTACTACCACCATAGAAGAACACATTCTCCAAATCACCCTCTACATCCCCAACACTATCTTAGATGACCTTACTGCCAGTCCCTCTATCCAACCCCCCACTCCAGCTCCATCCATCCCTATTTCCCCCCCAGATCTCCCAGTTTGCCCCCCACTTCCCCCTTCTATCCCTGTTCATGTTCACTGCCTGAGCCATTCCAACCAGCACATTCTCTTCACCTGGATCCTATCCCAGGAACCCCTCACACTGCTTTAGACCATCACCCAGCCTACACCATGGCACTGGAACTCATGGCCACCATCAAACTCTTCAACAAGACCATGTCCTTCAACTGCACCCTCACCCTCACCTACTGAGCCACCAATGCCCCCCTATGGACCATCATGGGACAATTAAGGAAGAAATCCCTCAACAACCTCTACCACCTAGGGTTCAGTCATATGATCAAACATGTTATCCCATATGGAACCATCATGGAAGTTGTAACAGGCATCACACTCAACCTCATTGCCAACGACAGGAGGTGGTACTTGTATGGCTCTTCCATCTTCATTCCCTGAATTCCTCCCTTCCTCATTGACTTCCTTGTTCCTACCACCCCCTTTCATCACACTGACACTCCCCACCCCAACCAAGAAAATATTCCACTGGTCACTGCCAACTTTCATCCCTGTTACACCCCTGCCAGCCTATGAGCTGCAGCCACACTCCTGGACATATCCAGGCACCACACTCCCACCTGCCACCTCCATCTTGTCCAACCACCCACCCCACACCCTCACACACCATCTAACTCAGGCACCACAACCAACTGGAATGAGCTGCAGGCCACCCTGTCCACTTCCCCCACTATCAATGTATCATGATGCAACCAATGCCACTGCTGTGGCCACAGAATCCTTGATTGCTATTGTCACTGGTGTGACCATTGTTGACAATGTGCCCTAGGACATTCCTATTGCTCCTGCCCCAGCTGCTCCTGTCCTCAGTGTACTAACTCCTGGGGAATGGATCCAGATAATGTCCCCACCATCAACCATCATGGATGCAAGAAATGCGGCTCCCTTCATGGACATAACATTAGCTGCAACAATTACTATCACAGGTGGCAGGAAAATGGATGGGGGGACAAAGATGCCTGGACCCAGAATGACATGGTCACTGTTACACTTGGCCTGGGTAGGGACAAGCATAGACCTAATGATAATCACTGAGGTCAAGGACAGGGGCCAAGGTTACATACTGATGTAAGTCAGGGACTCCGGAAATGAAAATGATGGGTTCTGGTAGACAAAGGTTCAGAGTTATATCAGATGATGTCAAGGGACTCCTAGAAGGATCACAGAAGTTCTAGGTGGAGGAGGCTAAGGATGAGGAGGAGGAGGCTCTAAGGCCAAGCTTAGGGTTGATCTCAGAGGAGGACTAGGAGTGAAGGTGAAAACCTAAGGTAGGAATTGCTTAGAGTCTATGGTACATGGGCGACCAATATATGTATATACTAAGAGGTGCCAGTCATACTGAGTCACTTGGAGTCAATGGGATAGCCTTATGGTTGTGTAAACTAAGTATAACACTATGCAATGCTACACTAAGGAACTGCAATCAAAGGCTATGAATGATGATGGGAAAATAGGAAGGATAAATAGCATGGGCTGCATGAGTGGGAACACATAAGAAAAGGATCAGAGATCTTTATGTAAATATAAATAGTAGGCATAAATAGACATGGTAAAGTCTAGAATGTGAAGGGAGGTCAATGCTACTGTGTTGCATAGTGAGAGAATCAAAAGAAGACTGAGACAAATTGTTATGTACATCAGGAAATTTTTAATGAAATGATAATCCCAGATAATCCCATATAGCCATGGAAGGCCAATTATATGCCATTATAATCTATTATCAACCCCACTTCCATGGCTGTATGAGATTATCTGGGATTATTGTTTCATTAAAATTTTCCTGATTAGTAACAGGGACAGAAAAGATAGGGGGGTATCACTGATCATAACAGTCACCAACAAAGACATCACCTTTGATTAAAGCAAATCTGGTGGCTTTGTCATACAAAGGGGGTAATGTTATGATTTGCAATCCCCCCCTATATTTTCTTTCCACTTTACATAACAACCTCTCTCAGGCTTCTTTTGATTCTCTTGCTATGTGACATGTAACATTGATTTCCCTTCACATTCTAGACTTTACCATGTCTATTTACACTTACTATCTATTTTCACTTAGAGATCTCTGATCACTTTCCAATGCATTCCCTCTTGTGCAGCTTGTGCTATTTATTCCTTTTATATTTTCCCATCATCATTCATAGCCTCTGATCACAGCTCCTCAGCACAGACTTGCATAGCTCTATACTTAGTTTATGCAGCCCCAAGGCTACCCATTGACTCAAGGTGACTCAGTATGACTGGCACCTACTAGTATAAATACTGGCCATTCATGTACAGTAAACTCTAAGCAATTCCTACCTTAGGTTTCTGCCTTCAACCCTCAGTCTTCCTCTTGAGTTGTCCCTAAGCTGGGCCTTAGTGCCTCCTCATTGTTGTCCTTTGTATTCACCACCTAGAACCTCTGTGATCCTTCTAGGAGTCCTTTGATGTCATCTGATGTAACCTTAAACCTTCATCCACTGGAATCCTTAGTTTTCATCTCCAGAGTCCCTGACTTACATCAGTACATAACCCTCAACCCCTGTCCTTGACCTAGGCAATTATTGTTAGGTCTACACTTGTCCCTACCTGGACCATGTGTAACAAAAGGAATTGCTTTTCTTCAATAGGACTACTCTCTAGTAGATCCCACCATTTCACACCAGCACCCTAGAAACCCTAGGCCTTCAGGCAACCTTTGCACCCCAGATTCATGCTTCTACCAAGAACATGTTCAAGAAACCTACCCCTCAGACTCTGATTCATCACACCATCCCACCCTAGTACCCACAGTGTAGAGGACAAGGATGTCTGCATCCCCACCCACAAGAATCCCTTAGACACCCACCTTTCAAACAAACTTTCAGTCCAGTTATCCTTAAACAGAGTACCCACACCACCTTCCCCATTAACACTCACATGACACCTCCACTTCACTGGAGGAACTGTCCCATCTACTGTTGTCCCCACTCCAGTTCCACCACTTCAGATTCTACCTCCATTGCTTCCACCATCAGAACCAACATCCCCTGTCCCATCAGAAACCATGAGCAACCCTAGCACTCCCACCAAACCTATAGAATTTCACATTGCCCCACCAGATCATTTTGATGGAACCTATGCCACAGCCGAGGCATGGCTATCCTCTGTCACATTCTACTTCCTGGTCAATGACCAAGTCTACAACACTAATGCCAAATGGGTGGCTTATGCCCTCTCCTACATGACCAAAGGATCTGTGGCCACCTGGGCAGCCACTTTTCATATCAAAGCCCTTACCAACCCAGATCCCAATGATGCCACCTGGACCCCTGAAATCAAATAGGACATGTTCAAAAAGGACTTCAAGGATACCTTCTACCACCATGATAGCAAAGCTGTATCTATCACCACACTCAACTTATTATGCATGAAAGGAACTCCATGGCAGATCTCACCTGATATATCACCAAATTCAGAAATCATGTCCAGATCTCTGAAATCTCCAATGAAAATGTCCTAATTGGGTATTTTGCTGCCAGCATTACAGTAAACCTCATGAAATGAATCATGTCCATGGACACAGTACCAACCAAGATTGAGGACTGGTACAACAAAGCTGTCCATTTCCTTAGCCAATTCCAAAAAGCCAACAACATTGCATGCTCCAGCTGAAACCCCTCCCACATCCCCTGTCATTCTTTCCAATCCCATTCCCACAGCTGACCAGTGCATGATCCCAATACAATGGATATTGATGCAATCCAAATCAGAAGATTAATCCTGGAAGAATGCAAGTGATGCTTCAAAAAAGGCCTATGTCTCCAATGCCAACAACTGGGGCATAACACAAGCAAATGCACCGAGTTCCCCAGTTGTCCCACCCCCAGAAACATCTGTAAAACCACTACCACTGCCTCTATTGAGGAACTCAAAGAATGCAATAACAACGACATGGAAGTAAACTGTGTCCCAGGTTTTTAGAAAGGAGGTCCAAGCCAATGCAGGCCCCCTTCCCAACTAGATGTGCTCCTGTATTTACCTCTCAAAGTGATCAAAATGCTATTTATCTCCCTGTTTCAATCCTGAGCACATCACAAGATGTTGGAACCCAAGCACTGGTGGACTCCAGTGCAAACATCTCATGCATTGATTGACATTTTGCCAAACGATGGAGACTCCCCCTTGAATGACTTCCCACCCCTATCCCAGTACAGAATGTTGATCAAACCCAAAACTGAAATGGCAACATCAAATTCACCACATATATCCCCATACAACTTGATAACATCACACAAAGAATCTGCTTCCATGTAATGCACTGTGGAAGGGAAAATGTCATCCTCAGACATCCCCAGTTGAAAGAAACCAACCCTATAATTGACTGGATCAAGGGGACAGTGTCCATTCCAGAAGACCAAGACCAAACAAAAGAACTCTACACTCCCAAAACCTCCCTTTGCCCCATGAACCATGCACCACTCAACCTAGATCACAAGGAAAGTTTACTATGTTGATACCTAGACCAGGAAGGCCCCTCAGACTTCTGCAAGTGAGCTATGATGAATTGAATAACCCATCAAGCTATCAGATTTGGATTCCAACACCCCTTTGGAGAAAGCTATGTCCATGTGTTCACCATGGCAACAAAACTCACCATTGAAGCCAAGGATATGAAAAACACTGTTACTCTCCCTCTGGAGTATGAAGAATTCAAAGAAGTTTTCTCCAAAAATGCTGCTCATCACCTTCTCCTGTCCTGCTCCTATGACCATGAAATAAACCTTGACAAAACATTCATTCCTAAAGTCTCCAAAATCTACCCCATTACCTCTGAAGAATGAAAAGCAGTGAATGATTTCATTGATGAAAACCTTAAATCTGGCAAGATCCACCCCTCCAACTCTCCTCAAGCCTCCCCCTTTTTCTTTGTCATATAGAAGGATGGAGGGCTTTGTTCTTGTCAGGATTACAGATATCTCAATGAACATACCATCAAAGATGCCTATCCCTTACCTCTAATCTCCAATCTCATTGACAAACTCAAAGATGCCAAGGTTTTTACCAAGTTCAATATTTGATGGGAATACAACAATGTCCAGGTCAAGGACAGACACCAATGGAAGGCAGCCTTCATCACTCATCGAGGACCCTTTGAACCAACAGTCATGCTCTTTGGTCAATCCAATTCCCTCCCCATGTTTTAGTGATTCATGAATGACTCATTTCAGGATATGATTGTGGAAGGATGGTACATTATTTATATGGATGACCTCCTTATCTTCTCCTCCAATCAAAAGACCCACACCAAGTACACCTGACAAGTCCTTCAACATATGAAAGAACTTGACCTCCATCTCAAATTGAAAAAATGTAAATTCACCACATCTGATGTAGAATATCTGGGAATGATTGTCAAACCTGGAACCCTTGCAATGGATCCAGTCAAACTCAATGGCATTCAAAAATGGCTGGTTCCCACCAAAGTCAAGGATCTTCATTCATTTTTGGGATTTGCCAACTTCTACAGATGATTCATCCCCAATTATTCCAATCTTGCATGCCCTCTTCTGGATTTAAATTAGAAAAACCAAGCCTGGGATTGGTCCCTGGAATGTAACATCACCTTCCAAAAACTCAAGACCAAGTTCCTTGAATAACCCATCCTCTGCTTTCCAGATCTAAGCAAACCAATTGCCATCACCACTGGTGCCTCCAAATACACTTCCAGAGGTATCCTCCTCTAAACTGACAAAAATGGGGATTGGAAACCATGTTCTTACCTCTCCCAGTCCTTCTCTCCCACTGAATGAAACTATGATATCTATGATCATGAATTTCTGGCCATTATTTGCACCCTCAAGATGTGGAAACATTACCTCCAAGGACACCCCACCCCCATCCAAGTCTTCACCAACCATGAAAATTTAACATACTTCAAGCAACCCCAGAACCTAAATTGATGACAGGCAAGATGGCTTCTTGATCTAGCCAACTTCAATCTTTGCTTAATTCATGTGGCCAGAAAGGACTTAGCCAGTCCTGATGCCCTCTCTTGCTGCCCTGACTTGGTCCCTGATGACAAACAGGACAATCATGACATGACACTTCTCCCTCCTTTCCTATTTGTCAACATGATTGACACTGCCCTTACTGACAAACTCCAATCCTCCTCTGCCACCAATCCCCTTGTCCCAGACTCCCTCCAAGCCCTAGATGGCAAGGTCCCCTCACAACTCTGCTTCCACCTCTCTGACTGGAAATATGATGCCAGTATTCTTACCTACCAAAACTGGGTCTATGTTCCAAATGACCTTGAACTTTGCTGTTCCATCATGGCTAGGCACCACTTCCACACTTCTACCAGCCACCCCAGTTACCTCAAAACTCATCAACTCATTGCATCAGAGTTTTGGTAGCTGGAACTGGCCACTTTTGTCTGAAAATACATTGAAGGATGTATCCACTGCCAGCTTGCCAAGGCTGACACCCACCCCTCCACACCCCCCCCTGCTCCCCATTCCCTCCAAATCCTTGTGCCCCTTTCAACAAATCTCCTGTGATCTAATTACTGATCTTCCCCCTTCCAACAGCTTCAACTCATTATTGGTTGTGGTTGACCATGGGCTTACAAAGGGGGTGATTTTGTGTCCAACAAAGAAGATCACCACAGCTGAGGGAACTGCCACCCTCTTTTTCAATAAAGTCTGGAAATGGTTTTTTGATCTTTACTCAATATCATCACCAACATCACCAGGTATGTGAGAGACCTTCCCATGTATGTAACACACATACTGACAACAGGTTATGAGCTCTGAGCAGGCTAGCATATGGCTCATGCTGCCCTCCACTCTCTCATCCTTACCTGACTGTTGGTTGATGCAAATTCAGTTCTGCTCACCACACAGGTGAACCTCTAGGGTGCAGATTAAGTTCCACCCCTGGATGGTGAACATTTGAGCTGTCCTGTGTGGATTCAGTTCTGCTGGATGCTCTGCAAAGCAAAAGCCAAGCAGAGTAGCCACTCTCCATCTCAAAAGACAAGGGGAGACTATGTCCCCTGGGTTCACAAGCTCTGGACATTCAGTGATGCAGTTCATTTCACTCCCTTCTACTTTTCATTTAAGGTTTTATGCTAATGTCTACTCTCACCAGACCTCAACAATGTATTCTTTCCTCAAGGACATGCCTAAGCTCAACAGCTCCAACTACAAACTATGGGAGTTGAACATGATTGCATACCTACATTCCATTGGGGTCTACAGCAAGATCTACTGGGCCAA
Source organism: Boletales sp. KT-2023b (assembly GCA_038089675.1). NCBI lineage: Eukaryota > Fungi > Basidiomycota > Agaricomycetes > Boletales > Boletales sp. KT-2023b. Next base: position 41,435 of record JBBPLE010000202.1, read on the forward strand.
GCCCAAACTCCTGGTTGCCACTGCTGCCATCATTGACAGCAACACCCAAGCTGTCATCACCTCTGCCTATACCCCTTCCCAGTCCAAGCTTGACAAAGCTCAGGACAGGATTGATGCATGGGAGGACAACAACAACAAAGCCTCTGGAGCTATTGCTCTCACCTGTGAGTGCCACATCCTTGAATGTGGCATCGATTTCAACGAGAGTGCCAAGTACATACTTGCAGTGCTCAAGTTTCACTTCAATCACCCCACCATCACAACTGCCATCTCAGAATTCAAGGCCCTCATGGGTTTTACCATCCCTGACAACAACATGCTGGTCCCCACTTTCCAATGGCTAAATGGCCATTTCAACCGCTTATCAGACTTCAGGTATCCCATCAACAACAAAATAAAGTTGATGATCATGATATCCAAGATCCCCAAATACATGGATCCTGTCATTGCCACTATCACTGCTATGTCAGCAGAGGCTCCCACCACTGACGCATCTGGCAATACAATCCACAAGGACATTCTCTCCATTGCCAACCTTAAGAAACAGGTCACAGTGTTGTGGCAGACCTATGCCCAGTGATGTCCTGCAGCAGACAAATGGCCTCAACAGGCCAACAAAAAGTCAGCACTGTCAAACAGCAGCAGGGGGAACTGCAGTTCTCCCAGCAGCAGCAGACACAGCAAGGTGGTTCCTCTTCCAAGAGGAATAACAACCAGAAGCAGCAGCATCATGAAGGTAATTGCTCTGACAAGAGTGAGGATAAGCACAAGGAGAAGAAGAAGACCCAAAAGGAGAAGAAACAGGCAGAGGCTGCTCAAGCCTCCACCTCCTTTGCCTTCACCTCCACCACTGTCATTGCACCTGCCACCACCACATTCACATCACCCATTCCTGACCCCCACTGCTCCACACACATGTCCAGCATGACCCATTATGAGCTGCCTGTGTTTCCTCTAACCAAGGATACTGTCTCCCTCACACAACACCTCAAGGTCCCCATGACCTCCTCCACCATCCACAACCTCAAACCGGTTGCACAATGCCATTCCAAGTGCAGTCACATGGAACAATTCCTCTCTGACTGTCTTTCTGCCCCACTTTCACAGTGGATCACACAAGTCCCACTGGCTGGGACCACAGGAATCATGGAGGTTGATGAGGAAGATACTGTCAGTCTGGGTGAAGATGCCTATGACAAGTATATTGAGGACTTCTTAATGGAGTCTGCATTGCAGTGCGTACACCCCTTTCCTTCTACATCAGGTACTGATGTGCAGTTAACTCCACCTCAGGTAAATCATATATATGTACACATTTCCTGTAGTAGATAGTTCCAATACATCTGCTACCTGTGAATTTGCACTGTGTGACAGTTGCAGTAAGAACAACAAAGGAAAGGAAAAGGTATATTCACATAAGGTACCATCTGACATGTGACTACTCAACTCTGGAGCTTTGGCTCATTTTTCACCAGATTGATCTGATTTCATTGAGTATCGGGAATTCGACCAACCCCAATGGGCTTTCACTGCAAATGGCCGATCATCTATTATAGGTAGAGGCACAGTTTTGCTATGGTTTGGCAATCACATAGCCCACCTATCACATGTCTTGCACATGCCCTCATGTACTGTTTGACTTGTATCTATGGGCACGTTATTGCAGAACCACTGCCTCACACTTCATGCCAGGCCTGGATTCCTTACCATCTGGGATCAATGCTTCAAAGAAGCTTATTTGGAATTCCACAGTCATGGTGGTCAAACCATGTATTGGCTTCATGCCAAACCTATCCATCCTGATGACATGCCTAACAGCATGTCCTCACTTGCCCCTGAGATCAATTATGACCTCATGCACCAATGTCTTGGACACTTGTCCCCTGACATCATCAGGCATGCTAAGAAGCACCTGAAGGATTTTCCTGATGTGAAGATCCCATCCAAAACTGGCCTCTGCCAAGGGTGTCAGCTTGGCAAACAGCTGAATTGTCCCTTTCCTCTTAGCAAGATGCAGGCAACTGCTTCCTTTGAATTGATCCACTTGGACTTGAAGTCCTTTGAGGTCACATTGTATTCTAAGTACAAATATGCAGTCATTTTCTATGATGACTATACCTTCATGGCCTGGACCACCTTAATCCAGTCCAAGGATCAGACACTCTGGGCAACCAAACAATGGTTTGCCTTTGTCCAGAATTAGTACAATGCTGTGATCAAACACTGGTGTTCTGATGCTGGAGGTGAATACACCTCTGGAGCATTCTGGGACTTCCTGAAGGACAATGGAGTGAATATCCAACAGTCCACCCCATATGCACACCAGCAGAATGGGCATGTGGAACACCTAATCCATACTTTAATGGACAAGGCACAGGCAATGTGTTTACACACTTGCCTACCTCCCTCCTATTGGGAATGGGCTCTGCTTCATGCAACCCACATTTATAATTGGACCCCAGTGTCCTGTCTTCATTGGGAAACCCCCCTGACATTACTTAAGGGGGAGAAACCCTCTGTCAACCATCTAAAGGTATTTGGTTGTGGTGCCTATGTGCACATTCCAGCTGAATGCTGAGGCAGAAAGCTACAGCCAAAATTGCAATTGATGATCTACTTGGGCATTGCCCCTGGTAGTGATTCAAACTTTGTTTTCATGTCTCCAAGTAACACTGTCATTACATCGGCATATGCAATCTTCAATGAGACCCTCTTTCCAAGATGCTCTTGTTCTGCCCCACACCATCCCCATTCAGGTCCTTCTGAACCAACTCGTACACATGATGAGGTTCCAGACATTCCGGTTCTGGCTTCTGCCAGTTCTGATGATGGTTCTGAGTTGGATTCTACCTCTGGCAATGAGTCTGATGCAGTTCATTCTGCTCCTCATAGGAACTCACCTTCTCTTTCACCATCACTGAGCCCAAGATTGTTGAGATCCTCCTCTCCATCTCTCACTCCTCACATGTGGACCCCCAGTCCAGCCCCTCCTCTAGTGACACCTCTGTCACACCGATCACCTCCCACTGGTCCTCTGCCTATCCCAAGGCACAGTGAGCACTTACACAACCCTCCAACATGCCCCAGAAATATTTTCAGTGAGCACCATCACCCTTTGTGTCAGCTCCAGGATCTGGAGAATACTTCCTGCTGGAAAGAATTAACTGGCAAGGCTGGCCCATCCCACATACTGGACTCTGTTCCAGATTCACCCACAGTCCCTGGTGGACTCCCCCCATCTCCTACTTCAGAGGATGATGTTGACCATCTCACATGGGAAGGGGGAGATGCTTTGGTTTCTTTCCTTTGCAGTTGTGCTATTCCACATGATTCTGCTTTTGGGGCATCCCCTAATCTATGTGAGTGGACATTCTGCAACATCCAGAAGCTTCCTCTGTCAGAGCAGAAGGATTGGCTTAAAGCCTGTGAAGACCAGCTACAAATGCTGAAGGACCATAAGGTCTACAAAGTTGTTCTGTGCCCACAACACTGTAAGGTGATTGAAAACCACTGGATCTTCGATCAAAAGTTGGATGGTCATAAAAGAGCCTGCCTGGTAGCCAAAGGCTTCTTCCAGGTTGAAGGTTTAGACCTTGACCAAGTCTTTTCCCCAGTTGTACATTTTGAGACTGTGCAATGTATGTTTGCCCTCTCAGCCCTGGAAGGATGGCACATTTCCAGGCTTGACATATGTTCTGCCTACCTATACAGTAAACTGGAAGAGGAAATCTATATGGAGTTTTCTGAAGGGTTTATGCCTCCCAATTCAAAAGGCAAAGTCCTCTGTCTATTGTGCACACTTTATGAACTCAAGCAAGCCAGCCTAGCCTGGTGGAAAGTGCATGATGCATCCATGATGGAACTCAGCTTCAAATGGTTAAAAACTGATGCCGGACTTTTTATTTATCACAAAGGCAAAGACATATGTCTAGCAATAGTCTATGTAGATGATGCCCTCTTCTGCAGACCCAACAAGATTTTTGTAGACAAGATCAAGGCTGCATTCATGAAGAAGTGGGAATGTTGTGATCTCAGAGAGCCATCCAAATTCCTCCAAATGAATATTCATCAAGAAGGTTGTAATATCTGAATCAACCAAAAAGATTACCTCAACAAGATGCTTGAACAATGTGGCATGACCAATGCCAAATCTGCGCCTACCCCTCTCCCACAGGGCTATTACCCAGTGAAGAATGATGCACCAATCCAACATGATTTATGGATGTGTTTTCAAACTGTGATTGGCTCATTGCTGTATCTTATGATCGGCACCTGTCCAGACATAGCATATGCCATTGCCCAACTGGCATGCATGTCAGCCAATCCATCTCAGGAGCACCTAGATCGGGCCCTGTATATCTGCTGTTATCTTGTTGGTACTTGTGATTACACACTCATTTACAATGGTGCCAGCAGTAAAGGCTTAATTGCCTGTACAGATTTGGATTGGGCACAGGACATTCATACTGTGTGCTCTCAAACCAGCTTCTATCTTAAGATGGCTGATGGTGTGTTTTTGTGGAATTCACACTTACAAAAAACCACCACTGTCTCTTCCACTGAAGCAGAGTATATGGCTTTGAGCAATTGCTCTTGCCAATGCATGTGGATCCACATCAGGAAAATTTTAATGAAATGATAATCCCAGATAATTCCATATAGCCATGGAAGGCCAATTATATGCCATTATAATCTATTATCAACCCCACTTCCATGGCTGTATGGGATTATCTGGGATTATCATTTCATTAAAATTTTCCTGATGCATGAGATGATGGGCAAACTCAGCTATCAGCTGAAACCTATCCCCATCTGTGGTGATAACCAGGGTAGTTTATTCATCATGCAAAACCCTGTGACTGAAAAGCACAACAAACATATCTGGGTGAAATACCATTTCATTTGTGATGCAGTCATGGTCCACAAGCTAGTGGAGCAATTCTATATCCCCAGGACTGACAATCCCACTGATATGTTCACTAAGAATCTTGGACATGTCAAGTTCAATGAATTCTGCTCCCAGCTCTGACTGGAGTTTAACTCCAACACTTAAAAGTACTGTCCTCCATTTTAATGCTCTCATATCTACCATATACTTAGCAAGGGGGAGTGTTGAATGGACTCTATGTTCCATACATAGTAAATAGTTCACACATTCATTGTATTTAAACTTAAACTCAGGGTAGCTGAGTTCTAATTGATCTTTACTCAATATTGTCACCACCTCTCATAAGTGATATCATCACCAACATCACCAAGTATGTGAGAGGCCTTCCCATATATGTAACATGCATACTTGCAACAATATATAGGGCAGCTCATTTGATTCCTGTATATGATGAGGGTGCCATTCCTCCAAACCTTCATTTTTCTTCTGCTTTGGATGTTTTTAACATGTACTATGTAAATAAATATGCTGATCATCATGCCAATGAAATCACATTTTAATTAGTTACATACACAGTGGCTGTGTCCTACAATAAAGCTACTTGGTGCCAGGTTTCTGCTGAAATGATAGACTGTGCTAGGTGCTGCTAGGCTTGGACAAAAATAATAGGTCATGCTAGGTGCTGCTTGGCTTGGACAAAAATGATAGGTCATGCTAGGCACTGCTAGGTCATGTGCTAGATCATGCTTGATTTTGCTAGACTCTGCCAGGCCCTGCTAGACCCACTAGGCAGTGCACTTTTGCTGATGAATGCCATCAAAGTTAAATGTGATGCTTGACAGAGTCCCTCAACAGATTCATGGTAGGCATCCCCCAATCCCCTGCCATGTCCATATTCGAGAGTAGATAGACATTGTTGCATGAAATCTGTAAATTAATTTCTAAGGGCCTGTTTACAATAGACTGAGTATTTGATTATATTTGGTTACCAACACTCACCTTCAGCTATGTTCAGGTTTGCTGAGTTCCATCTCCAGAAGGCTATGGTGCCACTTTCCATCTTTGGCCATCTCTGAGGAGTAACTCAGTCCTCATCCTCACTATCATGGAGATCAATCTTGAAGCAGCAAAAGTCATGCATTTGTTTGAAGCCAAATGTCAATATCAACTCATTATCCTTCTTACATCTGTCATTGTGTTACAATTGATGGTTCCCCCCTATCTTTTCTTTCCATGTTACATAATAATCTCTCTCAGTCTTCTTTCAATTCTTTTGCTATGCAAGATGGTAACATTAATATCCCTTCACATTCAAGACTTTACCATGTCTACTTACACTTATTATCTATTTTTACTTAGAGATTGGTGATCACTTTCCTATGCATTCCCACTTGTGCAGCCCTGTGCTATTTATTATTCTAATTCTCCCATCATCATTCATAGCCATTGATTGCAGCTCCTTAGCATAGTCTTGCACAGGACTTTACTTAGTTTATGCAGCCATGAGACTATCCATTGACTCCAGGTGACTCGGTATGACTGGCACCTCATAGTATAAATACTGCTCACTCATGTACAGTAACCTTAAGCAATTCCTACCTTAGGTTTTCACCTTCACCACTCTAGTCCCTCTCTGAGATCATCCCTAAGCTAGGCCTTAGTGCCTCTTCATCATTGTCCTTAGTCTCCCCCACCTAAAACCTCTGTGATCCTTCTAGGAGTCCCTTGATGTCATCTGACATAACTCTGAACCATTGTCCACCAGAACCCATCATCTTCATTTCTGGAGTCCCTGACTTACATCAGTATGTAACCTCAGCCCCTGTTCTCAACCTAGGTGATTATCATTAGATCTATGCTTGTCCCTACCCAGGCCAAGTGTAACACATTGCATACATCCTATATTACTATCACCTTCTCTTCTTCTCAAAGCACCAAAAAATCCCCTACCACACTTTGATTCTGTCAGGCAAAGGATGGACCTTGGATCTTCTGAATGGCCATCCAGATCAGATCAAAGTATCACTTGGAGTCAAGCATGATGTATTTGATGTGCTTGTTGAGGTGCTCACAGAAAGTGGAATTAGAAGCTCACTGCATGGTATTTTGGTTGGAGAACAGCTCACAATCTTTCTGCATACTTGTGTGACAGGTTTGAGCACCCATCATGTTGGGGAGAGATTCCAACATTCACCAACCATGATCTTGAAGTAAATCTGCATTATATTTGCTGTATTGATGATGTAATGAGAAATGAAGGTATTCTAAAAAAAATGCTCATATTCTTCTCATCAAACCTGTTTTACTCAACATACATCAAGCAAGTAACCAGCAGGACCCCTATATCAACAAAAATCACCAACAAAAATCACTTTCATCATTTCAGTAATTGTATCAGTGCTACTAACGGATCTCATATTCCTGCCTTCATCCCCCTGTATGAGCATCCCAACATGCAAAACAGGAAAGGGTTTATATCAAAAAATTACCTTTTCTCATGTGACTTCAACATGCTGTTCATGTACTCAACAACTGGATGGGACAGAGTCACAGTGGATGCAACAATGTGGCATCACACTTGCTCAGAGGATCTGTGTATTCCTCAGGGAAAGTACCTTCTTGCTGATGCAGGGTTTGGTGGATCACATGCCTTGCTTGTCCCATATCACAGTGTATGGTATCATTTGAAGGAATGGCAACCATCAGCAAACCAACCTTGTGCTGTCTGGTCTGTGAAAGTCTGGACAGACTGGACAAGATTGGACAGCACAAGGTTTGTTTGATAACATGACTTGTGGTATTTTTATGGATGTGCTAACACTATGATAGTCCTCAAAACAAGAGGAAACTCTTCAATCACCAGCATTCCATCCTCTGAAATGTAGTTGAATGTATCTTCAGGGTTATCAAGTGTCAATGGAGAGTCCTTTGTCTCCCTCTCAAATATGACATGGATGTACAAGCTCATATACCTGCCATGCTATGCATGCTCCACAATTTTATACAATGTCTTGACCCTATGGTTTTTTTCTCTCCTGAATTCCAAGCAGAGCACTTTGAAAACTTGCTTGAAGATGATGGGGATATCCTGCCCAATAGCACACTTGCAGAAGGGCCAATTAGCCCACAAGAGCATTGCAGAGTGGAGGAACAGCAGGATCATATTGCAACTGCCATGTGGGCAGAGTACCAAGAGGAAATGGCAGGGAGGGGTACATACTTGTAACCAATCACAATGTACATATGTTTATGTACTATCATGTGGCCTTTGTGTCCCTCAAACTTTTGAGCATATCAGCAACCCACATGTCACACAAAATAGGGTCAAACTTGACAAAAAATTTCATTACTATCTTATGTGCTGGATCTGCCAAATAATTGGCAAGTCTTGTGGTGTCCTTTGGTGCATGTTGGAGTGACATGAGGAGATCAACTGCCTGATCACTGTACTCATCACTGGATGCAGTCCTGCCAGAGTTTGAAGCAAGGGGAGGGGGAGGGATGGTGGGTTGTAGGGCTGGAATGATGGGGCCGGAAGTGGCAAGATGTGACTGCAAAAAATTAGTGAAGTCCAGGGAGGTGGAATCAATATTGTTGATGAATGCAGAGAGTTTGGTCAACAACTTTGTGATCAATGCCTCTGCCAGTTCCTTCTCTTGTGCCTGAGACTGCTGTGACTGACAGTGTCATTTCTGTGCAGCACTGGCTTCTGATGGTGCATGGGAACCTATGCCAGTGCTTGCCTTTCATTTCTGGCTGGCATAGATGTGGATGTGATAGAGGAATTTGGTCCTGTGAGGTACAAGGAGGGGGTAGAAAGGGGCAACATATTTGAGTCAGCAAGGTTGCTAGTTGGATTGAAGGTGGGCAGATCCATGTCCATTGGTGAGGGTACAGTGTTTGGAAGTGGGCCAGTGGGGGAAGTCAGATTGCTAGATATGGGTGGGCTGATGCTGGCAACTTCTGTGGTCATGCCATCAACAGAAGTGGGGGTCACTCTCTTCAGGCTGGATTGCACAGGGTGGAAGACATGGGTTCTTTTTGGAATGGTGGAAATGAGCATTGACATATCTGTCCAATAGGGCCAGGGATTGTTGTCATATTTGTTTGCACCTTCATGTGACTGAAAAAGCTGAATATCAATGAAACATGTGTTGTGAGTATGCTATGTCATACATCAGAAGGTCTGACTACATACCTGGTGTAATGTCTGGGGAGGATCTTACATGGGTGAGGTAAAGGATATCAAAAGAGAATCAATTAGATTTCAGCTACCCTGAGTATGTACTTATATACATAGTGTGTGTGAACTCTATCTATACATAGCATACAGTATTCATTCAACATTCCCCCTTGCTTAGTCATTGGTTAGATGCATGAGCATACAAAAGGTAAAGTACTTTTTAAGTGGAGTAAAACTCCAGACCAAGCTGCAAACAGAATTTATTGAACTTGACTCATCCAAGGTTCTTAGTGAACATATCTGTGGGATTGTCAGTCCCAGGGATATAGAATAGTTTGACTAGCTTATGGGTCATGACTGCATTGCATATGAAATGGTATTTCACATGGATGTCCTTATTATGCTTTTTGGTCACAGGATTTTGTACAATGAATAGGCTGCCCTGATTGTCACCACAGATGGGGATAGGTCTTAGCTTATAGCCAAGTTCGCCCATCATCTCATGTATCCACACACATTGCTGAGAGCAGTCACTCAAGGCCATGTACTCTGCTTCGGTGGAAGAGACAGCAGTGGTTTTTTGTAAGTGTGAATTCCACAAAAACACACCATTGGCCAATTTAAGATAAAAGCCAGTTTGGGAGTGCACAGTATGAATGTCCTGTGCCCAATCCAAATCTGTACAGGCAATTAAGCCTTTGCCACTGGCACCATTGTAAATAAGTGCATAATTGCAAGTGCCAACAAGATAATGGCAGATATACAGGGCCTGATCTAGGTGCTCCTGAGATGGATTGGTTGACATGCATGCCAGTTGGGTAATGGCATATGCTATGTCTGGACAGGTGCCGATCATTAGATACAGCAACGATCCAATCACAGTCTGAAAATGTGTCCATAATTCATGTTGGACCAGTTTATCATTCTTCACTGGGTAATAACCCTGTGGAAGAGGAGTGGGTGCAGGTTTGGCATTTGACATGCTGCATTGTTCAAGCACCTTGTCAAGGTAGTCTTTTTGGTTAATCCAGATAGTGCAACCTTCTTGAGGGATGTTCATTCAGAGGAATTTGGATGGTTCTCTGAGATTGTGACATTCCCACTTTTTCACGAATGCAGCATTAATCTTGTCTATGAAGGATTTGTTGGGGCTGCAGAAGAGGGCATCATCAATGTAAACTACTGCAAGTATGACATTTTTGCTGTTGCAGTATATAAAGAGTCCAGCATTGGTTTTTAATCATTTGAAACTGAGTTCCACCATGGACTTATCAAGTGCTTTCCACCAGGCTAAGCCGGCTTGCTTGAGTCCATAATGTGCATACAATAGATGGAGGACTTTGCCTTTTGAATTAGGAGGCATGAACCCTTCAGGAAACTCCATATACATAGATTTCCTCATCCAGTTTACCATAAAGGTATGCGGAGCATACATCAAGTCCTGTTATGTACCATCCTTCCTGGGCTGAGAGGGAAAATATGCATCACACAGTCTTGAAACATACAACTGGGGAGAAGACTTGGTCAAAGCCTAGCCCTTCAACCTGTGAGAAGCCTTTGGCTACTAGGCAGGCTCTTTTATGACCATCCAACTTTTGATCAAAAACCCAGCAGTTCTTAATCACCTTTCAGTGTTGTGGGTGCAGAACAATTTCATAGACCTTTCAGTCTTTGAGCATTTGTAATTGATCTTCACAGGCTTTAAGCCAGTCCTTTCACTCTTGCTCAGGGAGCCATAGGATATCATGGAATGTCCATTCCCACAAATTGGGGGATGCCCCAAATGCAGTATCATGTGGAAGTGCACAACTGCAAAGGAATGAGACCAATGGATCTCCCCCTTCCCATGTGAGATGGTCAACATCCTCCTCAGAGGTAGGAGATGGGGGGAGTCCACCAGGGACAGTGGGTGAATCTGGGATTGTGTCCAGTGCATGAGAGGGACCAGGTGCTTCACCTGTAAGTTCTTTCCAATGGGAACTGCTCTCAACATCTCTCAGTTGTTGAAGTGGATGGTGCTGCTTGCCAAAGATGTTCCCTGGGTGTGTTGGTGGGTTGTGAAGGCATTTGCTCCACCAGAGTGGAGGTGGGCTGACAGGAGGTGGGTGATGTGACAGTGGAGTAGCCAGAGGTATCAGAACTGGGCTAGGGGTCCTTGTGCATGGGGGTTCAGACTCATCAGACTCATCAGAGGACAAATCGGACAAAGATGAAATGGCTGCAAGTGACTCAGAGTCTGTAGATGTGGCCCAGTGACAGTTGTGAGAGTGGCCTGGGGCCACAACTAGCTCATCATCTGAAAATGTGGCTGCATCAGGGGCTGCAACTGACTCATTGTCACTAGTTGTGGTAACTTTAGACTTATGATGGGGAGCAGCAGGGGCCACATCTCACACATCTGCTGGTGTTGCAGGTTTTTGAGGGTTTGATCCCTCATGCTCATGAGTAGCCATGGGTGGTCCAGAGTGTGGGTGGTGAGGATGAGAGTGTCCACATTGAGGAAACAGTGTTTCATCGAAGACCACATGTGCAGATGTACAGACAGAGTTGTCTGGGCACATAAACAGATAATTGGAGTCACTACCAGGGGCAACACCCAAGTAGATCATCAACTGTGATTTGGGTTGCAGTTTACCACCACAGCATTCAGCTGGAATGTGCACATAGGCACCACACCTGAATACCCATAAATGGAAGATAGATGGTTTCTCCCCCTTAAGTAGTGTATAGGGGGTTTCACATTTAAGGTGGACTTGAGGAGTCCTGTTGTAAATATGGGTTGCATGAAGCAGAGCCCATTCCCAATAGGAGGGAGGTAGGCAAGCTTGTAAATGCATCACCTGAGCCTTGTCTATTAATGTACAGATTAGGCGTTCCACATGCCTGTTCTTTTGATGTGCATAAGGGGCAGACTGTTGGATGTTAACTCCATTGTCTTTTAGGAATTCACTAAATGCCTTGGAGATATACTCTCCACCTGCATCTAAGCACCAGTGCTTAATTGTGGCATTATACTGATTTCAAACTAGAGTGAACCATTGCTTGGTTGCTTGGAGTGTTTGATCCTTGGACTGTATTAAGGTGGTCCAGGCCATAGAAGTATAATCATCATAAAAGACAACTGTGTACTTGTATTTACTGAATGACTGTACTTCAAATGACTTTAAGTCTGAATGAATTAGCTCAAAGGGAGCAGTTGCCCAAATCTCACTAAGAGGGAAGGGACAATTTGGCTGCTTGCTGAGCTGACAACCATGACAGATGCCAGTTTTGGAAGGGATCTTTACATTGGGAAAATCCTTGATATGCTTCTTGGCATGCCTGATGACATCAGTGGATGAGTGTCCAAGATATTGGTGCATGAGCTCATATTTGATCTCAGAGGTGAGTGACGACATGCTAGAAGGCATCTCATCAGGGAAGATGGGTTTGGCTCAAAGCCAATACATGGTGTTTCCACCATGACTGTGGAATTCAAGGTAGGCCTCCTTGAAGCATTGATCCCAGATAGTGAGGTATCCAGGTCTGGCTCAAAGTGTGAGGCAATGGTTTTGCAGTAGTGTACCCATAGACACAAGTTGAACAGCACATGAAGGCATGTGCAAGACAGGTG
>JBBPLE010000203.1:0-12974 GCA_038089675.1 Boletales sp. KT-2023b
GATACTATCAATAAAAGCGCCTTTCACCCTTTCTATCAACTGTCCCAAGTATGAAAAAGCATCAGTTAAGCTGAGTACCTGGCTTGTTTCATCCTTGGCCTGCTTGTCGAAAAAGTATGACTAAGTTTGGATAAGCACGGTTAACCGCAGTGTCAAATTCCTGATGACGCTCGACGACGCACGCAAAGATAACAGCCCACCCGCTTTCCATCGCCGCGTCGATCTGCTGGCTCACCATCAGGAACATAATGGCAGTACCCTGGGTGCCGTACAGACCTTCGCTGTCCGCCTCTGGTTGCATCACTCGCGTCGCGAATGCCTGCATCTCAGTCTCCACGGGCTCACAGACCACTCGGGTCGTCGAGCTTCTTGACGATCAGTTTTAGATCATAGTCTTCGACGAGGGCTTGTTCCCCGCAATTGAAAATGGGCGGGTCAATGAGTTCTGGGTGGACGTTGAGCTCCCGTCGTACTTTATATATATATACTTCCTCGACCTATGAGCGGATAAGGATACTCACCTCCGAGGCATTGGAGCGCGTTCAGGTTCCGGTGATACCACTCTCTGATGTAGAACGCGTACATGTCATAGCCAGATAGGAAGCAAGACACGACCTCGCTCTCGATACGACGATATCCCGGTACAAAGTTCAGTCGAACGGTTGTCTTGGAAGGTGGCTGTGCGTACGTCGCTTCCGTGACCCGTCTACAAATTTGCGAGAATACTACGGTAAACAGTGCATTTGCTATCGGCATGTACAAGTGTAGGTGTGATTACCCGTGTCACCAGGGAAAAATGCGGCGCGATCCACAAAAAAACGCGGTGAGCGCGGCGAGTCGGCCGCTGGTGCTGCTGCGTCATCCATCGTTGTTGCCGTGTAGCGGCATTGACTCCCCTCTTCGTGCCATGTGAATATTGCCTCTGCCATGTCAACTGATCGTGCCCATGCTGCATCTTTGGCATGGTTGTGGCATGTGGTGCTGCTGGGTTGTGAGGCCTTCTCAGAGGTCTATTCAATGGCTGCCCTGAACTTCACACATGGGTCACTTTACACTGCACGTTCAAGAGTGCAAAAAAAGAAGATATTTATAACTTACGCCATGGCTGCAGTACAAGGGTGGTGTACTCATTGACTGCCAAGGCAGAGGTACTGTGGTTACTTCTGGCATTTCGTTCACCAAATATTTGAGGGCCAATCGATAATTTGCTCTGATTTCATAGGGGGCACGTTCGTTGGAATGCGCGCTTACACCATCCATGTTCGTCCCCTTTGTCGCCCCCTGGCCCTCACGTTTGCCTCTGAACCTGGGATATTACTATAATAAGCGTGAGTCAAACGAGATGTACCACATGATGATAGCTGATGGCGGGACAAGCACCGATCATCTTTTCTCGAGAACAAAGCCTGTTTGTGCTCTCGCACTCCCGATCTATTTTCAAATTGTGCCGTATGCGAATTGCCACAACCGCCTGACTGTTTATTGACATATGGTATTTTGAGCTTCTGCTTGCCACCATCAATGCCAATTATACAGTTGCAAGCCCCCATAATAGTTTGCGCGTATAAAATACAGACCACTGCAGGGTCTGAATTTCTTCAGAATCGCGATCCTGATGTCGTCTGTTCTTGCTGCTGCCCTGCTTGGTGTCACGGCCGTGCTGGCCTCGCCCGCCCTCACTACGAGACAGGCAGCGATAACAGCGCTGACGACGACCCAGATTGACGTCTTCACTCCATACACATGGTATGCGAGTACTGGGTATTGTACCCCCGCCGAGACCCTTGCATGGGATTGTGGAGGTACATATGTGCGCGATGACGAACATTCCGCAGAACGCTGACTCCTTTCTTCTCAATCAAGCTAACTGCGAAGCGAACCCTGATTTCGAGCCTGTCGCCTCTGGTGGAAACGGTGACTCCATTCAGTACTGTAAGTCGCTCATACGAAGGTGGAAATTTGACTTAGCACTTAAACACACAGGGTACGTTGGATATGATCCCAATTTTGACACCGTGATCGTCGCCCACCAGGGAACGAACCCTGAGAAAATGTGAGTTCTAATTTTAGCTGCCATGTATATCTTTTCTCAAACCGGCGACTTTAGGGAAGCTCTCGTTACGGATGCTGATTTCTTCTTGGAGAACTTGAACTCTACGCTCTTCCCCGGAATTAGCACCGACATTGAATGTCACAGCGGGTTCGCGGATGAGCAGGCACTGTATGAAATGCGTTTCCTTTTGTTTTGGCAGAATTTCATTGTGATGACAGCACTGCCACGGATGTACTCGCCGCTGTGGAACAGACCATGTCAGAGTATGGCACGACGTCCGTAACCATGGTTGGCCACTCTCTGGGTCAGTATTGTCGTGATCGATGGCGAATGGAGACTGATACCTCTCTCTGTAGGTGCGGCCATCGCACTTCTCGACTCGGTGTACCTCCCTCTTTGGCTCCCCGAAGGAACAACCTTCACGACCTATTGCTACGGTCTCCCCCGTGTCGGCAACCAGGCATTTGCCAACTACGTGGACGCCAATTGCGACCTGACCCACATCAACAACGAAGAGGATCCCATTCCCATTTGCCCAGGCATGTCCTTGGGCTATGTTCATCCCGCTGGAGAGGTACACATCCGCGACGACGGCGAATGGGCGGCATGTCCAGGCCAAGACAACCCAAGCGTGGAATGCATCGTCGGTGACGTGCCTTACATCTGGGACGGTGATCTCGACGACCACGACGGACCATACAACGGTGTCGAGATGGGCTGCTGAGCGAGAGCGACGCGCTATCGTTATTTGTTTATTCGATTTCTCTGGGTAGAATGGGACCTTCGATTCTACACGTGTATTATTTTTAGTATTCGGAAATTTGATTTGTTATGGTTCTCCTTTCGAGGACAAGTCGTGACGTAGGAGCTCGAGAGTGCCAAAAAAAAGTGTGTGTGACCTCTTTGGAACGTTGATATCGTCCTTCAGATGATCCGGGAGCCAGATGACAGTTCATGAATTTGAATCTAGTAGGTTCCATGAAAACTGCGGTCCAATCAAATGTGCGAATGACAAACCTCGGTCGTGCTCTTTGTAGATCATGCAATGTTCAAGTGAGCTGCGCAAATCCAATCTGTAGACTATTATAGTCAAATGTGGTGTAGCCGTATTTGGAGGAAAACAGTCCCGATAAGCCAGACCTCCGTGCGCATCGAGACGGTGTTCAGTAGTCGGCAGAGAGCACTTTCAAAGGATGCGAACGAGCCTCTAGATCATTCTCACCCACAATACCACTGTAGCACGTGTATAAGGAGTCCTCGACCCGTCCAGAGCTGAGCATTGAAACAGGGGTGAGAAAAAGTGCACCCCCGAATCCAAAACTGTTTGTTGGGAACGCATGGCATGGGACTCCATGGTATCAATGTGAGTGGACATGTGCAACTAAATAAAGCGAAACAAACAAGCATAGAAGCCTTCATCGCCCTCCACAGGTGTACCACCCAGAGAACTGTGAAGCGCAGAAACTTGCGTGGGGGTACCATAAATGTGACTGGTACCAGTATCGATAAGAACAACAAGGTTGCTCGAGAACGTCCGACCATTGGCCTGCATGCTGCCCACCGTTACCCGCCAGCGATCCTAAACGACCAATGTCAAGTGTCTCCCCATGAAAACCAAATTGCCCGGCTTACCGGTTGCGTTAAAGGAACATATGCAAAGCTTCCGGTGTAAGGCGCTTTGTTCACTCCACCCAGACAGCTCGGCCGCAGAAGGGGAAAGTTTAAATAAAAATACGGGATTTGACATCCGCCCTTGAGAGACGAGAGTCTAAAAGACGGGAGTGTAGTCAGTATCTACTCTACTTGGGAGTCTCATTCCCATCACACCATCTGCAGCGAAGTTAGAAAAGCGTAATTTCTTGGAATAGGAATTTGCAGCATGTATCGTCGGAGAGCCCGTCAACAACGATCAAAATTACAAGTCATACAAAGCATACGGTCAGGCCACCGAGGGACACCGTATCTGTGTATAATTTTCCAGAAACAGCGGAACCATCTTGATGGCCGACAGAAAATTTTCGACGTAATTTGACTGAGGTCGAAGTTGCAGCGGGGTCCCAAAGAACGTGACCGCGGCAAGTCACACAGGTAACGCCCGGCAGCAAAAGCTCGCTGCCGTTGAATCGGTCAAATTTTATGCTCGTCCAACTCCTAAGATCAAAACCTCACCCAGAATTGCTATCAGAAACGACTGTAAGTGGGTTTCCGTTGTAAATGTCCACATGGAATGTAAAGGGAACCTACCTTCGAAATACTATTACTATGGAGGGGTGCTGACCAAAATAGGGCCATATAGACATCAATGCATCACTTCCGAAGGAGTCGGTCATAAGGACACGATTGCGTTTTCTGAGTCCATTTTCCACTGAAGGGTGAGCGGTGTCATTCCCGTAGTTCTTTGAGCCACGACGAGCCCTGCTAGTAGGATGTTTAATTCAAAGGGCATATTTGAGTGACTATTTTAGATGCTCAAATCAAATACTACACTTTCGTGTCCTAACGTTTTACTTCATACTTTTCCCAACCAACCTCTGCGAGTCTGTCTACCTTCCCTAACACCTCGCTTTCAAGTCCTTGAAGGTATCCTTCCATTTCCGTGAACAAGCGTGGCATACCCGTACCGAGGATGCGAACAGCCAGCAGTCCCGCGTTCATGCCCCCATTGATCGCGACGGTCGCCACTGGTATACCACGCTGTGGGACAGTGAGCACACATCCCATCCAGTGAACACATCGCAAAAAGCGTCCTACCGGCATTTGCACGATGCTGTGTAAAGAGTCCACCCCATCCAACGCACTCCCTTTCACGGGCACGCCTATCACTGGAACGCCCGTCATTGCCGCAACCATTCCCGGCAGGTGGGCAGCGCCGCCTGCGCCAGCCACGATCACCCGCAGCCCCCGTGTCCGTGCACTACGTGCATACGAGACCAACCTATCCGGTGTACGGTGCGCCGAGACGATCGTGAGCTCGTAGGGGATGTGAAACTGGTCGAGCACACGGGCGGCAGGAAGAAGTACGGGAAGGTCCGAGTCAGAGCCCATAATGACGCCTACGATCGGATGTCCGCTGGAGAGGCCGCTCCCTGGGACTTGCAAGAGTGGTGCATAAGCGTCGATTTCTGCTTCGGTGCTAGGAATGGGGAGGGCGGCGAGGAGGGGGCGGAGACGTGCACGCAAGTCGGCATCGGTGTCCGCGACAAGGGTGACATGCCCCATTTTCCGACCTGGCCGGCACTCTGATTTACCATACAGATGGATGCTGCAGCCGGGGGTGGTGAATGCCGTAGATGTAAAGGCTTGAACGGGTTCCATGGAAGTAGAGCTGCCAATAATATTGAGCATGGCTGCAGACGGAACTTTGAGGGCAGTGCTTCCGAGAGGAAGGCCAAGGATTCCACGAAGATGGTTTTCAAACTGGGAGGTGTAACAGGCTTCGATCGTGTAGTGCCCAGAATTATGGGGGCGAGGGGCGATCTCATTAACGAATATTTTGCCTGAGGTGGGTAATAGAGGTTGCAGTGGCTAAACGTGACGAAGTCGACCATACTCACCATCTTGCATAAGGAACATCTCAACACCGAAGACGCCAGCACCTTGGAATGTCTGGACGGCACACTCAGCCACACGCTGAGCACGAGAGGCGACAAGGGGATCTTTACTCCTGAGCGGAGCAAAGACGAGGTGACAGACATTGTTCTTGTGGACGGTCTCGACGGTAGGGTAGGAAACGACGTCGCCGGTGGTGGTACGCACGACCATGACTGCAATTTCCTTTATGAAGGGGACCCATTTTTCAGCATACAATGGGCGATTAGCCAACGCTGTAAGCGCTTCTTCTGCTTGATCAAGCGACTGAACGACAAAGTTTCCTCGTCCATCATATGCGAGGGTCCGGCTTTTGAGCATAAATGGGAGGCCGAGCTGAGCAGCGGCAGCTTCTATCGATTCGATCCTTGGTTCTACTTCGACAAACTCGGAGACAGGGCAACCACGGGCATGTAAGTACGTTTTCTGTTCGTACTTGTCCTGAATGATAGCAATAGCAGAAGGGCTGGGATGAATGACGGCCCTCGTGTCTGGTGTCGACTCGATATCTTTTAACACTGCGGCGTCGACATGTTCTATCTCCACGGTGATGATATCGACCTTGCTTGCGAGTTGCCTGATCTTTTCTGGATCGGCAAACGAGCCGTCAATATGGCTCAGCCTGGGGGTACGTGGAGCGACGATCTGTTTGGCCGGCGCAGATTCACCAACGTCAAGGATGACGGTGTCTATGTTGAGAAAAGATGCAGAGGCCGCGAGCATGCGGCCAAGCTGGCCCCCACCTGTTGAGTGCACGTATATTAGATGGCCACCGAGGTAACACGAGATGAATATGATGATCTGTAAGCAGTGTTGAGAACTTGTCGTAAGAATATTCGAGTTCGATAGGGCTCACGCGCACCAAGAACACCGACGACCTTGCTGCTCATCGTCGTGGTCGTGGATAATGTTCAAGGCTTCGATTATTTGATCTCCAACCGATGTTACCCGTACTAGTAGTGGTGATATTGATTACCTAAGAATCTGCAGGTCTTGATGGCACCGACACAACCCAAGCCAACAAGAAAAAGAAACAGAAAACGAAAAAGAAGAGTCGCGTCGGATTCTTCGTCTTCGGAAGACGACTCTTCCTCGTCCTCATCCGACGCGCCCACAGAGCCAAAAAAGACTGTAACCGTACAGCAATTGGCAACGCCAGCCGCGCCAGAAACTACCGATGAGGACGACGACGATAGCGAAGAATCTAGTTCGTCTGATGAATCACACGATGCCTCGGACAAAGAAGAAGGCGCTGACTTATCCTTGCGCTCACCGAGGCCGGACCAACCACCCCCACAGCGCGACTCGCCCTCTCCGCCACTAGTTGTCGACATTCCGCCTTTTATTCCCACAAATGCGACAGAGAGTGAGCAAGCTCTCAAAGAAAAGTTTCGCAGGTTCTGGATGGCGTCTATCGCCGAAGGTTTTAATGATGATCTAGAGGAGATACGCAAGGTATGTGTCTCCCCATCCCCCCTGCTTCGATCGAACACACCCTTTCTGAATAGGAACCAAATCTCGGCCCGTCACGACTAGCACTGCTCATAGAGTCACTTGCTTCCGGTGCCGATGTATTCTCGTCGAGCTCTCTCGCAGGTGGTGTAAATGAGATGGAAGTTGTGCTGGATCAGCTATCATAGCTTTCTTCCTCATTAGACACAACGTAAAACTTGAAATTCAACTACTAACAGAATGCGTTCAACTAGTGCGTGCGTTTATCCTGCTACGACAATGTTAATCAAGCCTGAGGCCCTAAAAGGTTCTTGCAATCGTCGGCGGGACGTCGATGGTTCGGAAATGGATCCGAATTCCTTGAGCGACATGCAATTGAAATTTTGATGGTTCACCGTTCAACTACGTACTGGCTGGTGACTTTCCTGTGAAACTTCTCGGATCGGTAGACAGAAACAAATACTAATCTCGTCCGAACAGCGGGTATTTCAGTATTGTGCTCCTGATACCCTTGCATCAGTGCGGGTTGTTTTGTGAAGGAGATGACAGCCAAGTGGCTCCCATTCATACGTGCTATGTAGCCGAATACCCATCATATCAATTAAATACCGGTCAGAAGTATGTGACGACGAAGGTGACAAACTCCACTTCAAAATACCTTCTCTTCTAAGCATCCTCATCCTGACAGCGCTGTCCAATTCCACACCATCTTCGGTAGGTCGTCCACGCCTGCCAACGGCACCTGCGCCGCGCTCGACTCTCCATACACCGCATACGTACCCTTGGAAGTCAACGCTTGTTGTGCGAGGACGACATTCGCCGTCGGTGTCGAGGTAGGTGCGGCGAGGGACAAGCATTGCGCGCTGTTCGTTGGCGTGGTCGCGGGTGTCTGCAAGATCTGCGATTGTGTTCGGTTTGCCCCTGATGGGAATGCAAACCCGTAGTAGCCAGGACAGTCACCAGTTGGGAATCGGTACGCACTGTGTCAAAACAAGATCAATACACGAGCAAGAATGATGCATGTTAGACGTACACGTAGACGCTCCGCAGGAAAGGTAACCCGAGCACGACGCTTGGTTGGGCGGTATCACTCCTATTATTGATACCTACAGGACAAAAACCGGTAGAAGATGCTATGGACGGCGGCCTCAACAGATTGGCGGTGGAATCGATCTGATAGTCGACACCATTGATCGTCGTCGTCAGTGCGACATACGGAGACTCCGGCGGAAGAGATTGATGTGTAATGGTAGAAGCGTAGGATGTACAGTTGTATTCCACCATTCCGTTTGTGCTGTTCTCCGAGTATGGGATAAGTCCTATTGGCAGAGGAACAGGTCCAGTTGAGTTGATGTTGTTGAAATAAACGTCTGCGTTGGGAAGGGAAACGTCGAACGAAACTATATCAAATGGAGTTACAACAAGGTCTATGGAAGCAGGACGTGTGTTCTTACAGCAATCGAGTGCAGCACTCAAGGATTCCGGATAAGGTACGAATTGTCCGTCATAACCCTTTATGCCGTCGAAGGCGAAGGTGTTGAAGAAATCACCATTGGGATCTGGGCTCTCGTTTAACTGCACCCAATTGATTGTCCCTTCATAATCGTTTGGATCGAGCGCCCCAATTGTGATCTTGGGTTTTCCAGGATCGAATCGCATGCCGATGACAGGGTTGAGGAGTGACGAAGAATCATGCAGGTAGGTGAAAATGTGTTGTGCAATACCCGTGGTATTAAGGGGATTGAGGAAAACACCGAGATGCCCATTCCAGACAAGATCAGCCATACTTGTGTTGGAACCATCGAGGATATTGACTGTCAACGGTCGCAAGGACAGCTTAATGCGAGGATCTAGCGGCAAAAATTTAACCGCTTACTAAATGGGAGATTGGCGGCACTCAAAAGGCCCCCGAACCCAACAGTATCAGAGACATCTACCCCGCTGAACGACGGGATAGATTTGTACCAAGGAGTGCCATTCGTCTAACATGGTACAAACGGTCCTGGTTTTTTTTAGAAAGACAAGTAGATAGACCTACCTTGAACGTCGATGACACGGATGGATCAAATAATGTCGTTCCAGCACAGAGGATACAATCAGACCCATACGTCGCAAGAATAGGAGATGTCACATCAATGGTTAGGTTCATCTGTTGAGGAGGGGTCCCAACCAGAACTGGCACGGTGGTAGGAATAAAATTGCCGTCTACAAGAACAGGTTGGACATTCATCGGGAGGGTAGCCCATGCTAGTACGAGAGCACATCCATAATGGTCAACTCTAGGTATTCATACCTTAGAAGGACTTACTCCCTGAATTTGCTTCCACAGGCGAAAACACAGACAATATTGAACCAACCGTCAGTGACAAGGAAGACAGCCTTGAAGGCCAATTCGTCGGGGAGTTTGAAAAGCTCCAGGGCATGTCGGATGGAGGATATTACTCAGATAGTAACGAATCTAACGTTGGGTATGGCGTCGGGGTAAAGCCTCGAGGCACCCTCAGGAGGTAGAGATGGTTGGCCGAAAGCCTGGTAAGGTTGGCCAGAGGTTGGAAAAATTCGTTGTGAAGTGCCGTTACTACATTGACATCATCCGAGTCCCGGTCAACAAAAACGCATCTAGTATACGCCAAGCCTTACCAAGGTTTCCGCCGGGCAACCCGTCGGAATGATGCCAACAGTCAACAGCTACGTTGTTCTAACCCACAAACGTAACATTCCAGCCAAGCACTCATTCTACGACGAGGTGCCGAGTAAGTTAGCACTCCGATTTTGCATGATCTAGCCAAAATACCAGTTATACTGAACAATAGTGGTCCAATGTTGCAGCGAATCCGAGGATCCCTCAAATGAAGAAAGGCATTGAATACGGCAGACCGTGATACAAGTGGTTTCAAAGTGGAGCAGTGGCCAAAGGAGTGACATAAGGTTGTCAACTCATTTCTCAAGATTTACGACATTTGATCTCGCGCGCAGGATGAAAGATCATGGGTTCGCCTAGCATCTGCCATAAGGCCTCCCCCGTGCCGCCGCTGCGCGTTTTTCTCCCATCTTCCTCTTGGTGCTATTACTGGTGGTACGTTTCGTCTACCGAATCCTCTGAACCATCGCATGGTGTGACAGTTTCAAACCTTGCATTATTCGCAGCTGCATTCACGCTCCTTAATTATTCCTTGGCCATGGCAGAGCCGTCTTACTATCCTCTCAGTCCTCTAAAATCACCTCAAGGTGCTACTTCACCTTCCTTCGGACCTCTCAAGGGTGATTCATATTCACCGGAACACCCTGACGGTATCGCAGCCCAAAGTCCTCCCATACCACTCTCAAGCAAGTTCCGCACGCCTTTGGGTCCTGGATTTTTGAAAAATGACCCGTCGTCGAAGCGCTCCACTACATGGCGCAGAGTCAAGACTCCTCTTGAGATGGCTATCTTACCACTCGTCGCCATCGCTTATCTTGCATTTTGTTATGCTGTTCATGGTAAGGCGGTGCCAGTCGATACGTACGGCCTATACTCCGTCACCCCAGAGCATTTTGGTAGGTCATGAATCTTGTCAGCCTCGTGTCTCGTTCGTTTACTCCATGTTTCGTAGCTACCATCAAGGGTGGTATCACCTCCATCAGTATCATCATCATCTCTATCGCACTTTACCCGATCTACAATATCATATCCGACTTGAAGGTAAGCAACGCGTAGTCAAGTGAGGTCGCTACTACTATGTACTTTGTGCGTAGAGTGAAGAATTTTTCCGCGTTTTGGTTTCTCGCACCCAAGGCGTTCCATTGGAAACAATCAACCATATCTCAAATCCGTCTTTCGGGGGTGCCGACATGCTGATGGCGATGTGGAAACATACTTGCTCCAATTACTATATTTTGGGAATTGTTGCTTCACTTTTGATCTGGATAGTGGGGACGCTTGCTCCTGGTGCCTGTAAGTTGCTAGCAATGCTTTTGATGGGAACTCGCGTTCTTATAACTCGTTGGTAGTAACTATCAACACTGTGTTGTCCGACGGTGAGTTAACGGCGTTCGCTGTCGGAGCGGTACCCATCCAGAGCGTGTTGAAGTGTGTACCTCATCCTTGAACCCGTGCAATAGTTTATTCCGACTTTTCAGTGCTACATACATCATACAACCTTCGTTCAATTCTGCGCTGAATGCTGATTTAGCAGCCTCCATCGCTTGGGCCGAAATGGATCTCGGCGTCCAGTATTCTTTTGGGGTGGCAAATACATTGGAACCCGACTATGCGGCTTACGTTGTGCCTATTCCCATCGACTTGTCGACCTCGACCAGCGCGAGATGGCTGACTGATGTAATCGGGCTTAACCCTACGTGTTCCTGGGCTTCCACTAATCTTACCACTATTCAACTCCCCTTCAACTCAACGTCCGGCGTGGATTCATATTATGGGACGGCGCACCTCTCCGATTTCGACCTGGACGTTCCGTTTACGTCTAGTACCACATGTAAGTTGTCTAACCGTGCTTTCTTCCTAAGCATGAACAATGGCTATTGTTTGTTTGCAGCGTTATTGGGAAATAACCCATTTTTCGCAACTATCCTAAGTCCCGTTTACTACGTGTTCAACCATACAACCCAAGCCCCTGCCTCAGATGGATCGACCCTGTTTTTGTTAGGTGAATGCACATCCGGCTGCACACCAAGCACACCTGTGGACCTCACCCTTGACTTATCGGGCGTGAACACGACATTTACTATCGCGTTCACGGACGAGACCTACTCCTTGGCCATCTTGGCATGTGTGCCCAACGTCACGATCGAAACACGTGAAGTCCGCAACGATGGACATGGCACTATCACCGTGCAACCACGTCCGTCTGGAAATCCGCTTACACGCCAGGGCAACTTGAACTCTATCCAATCGACGGCCTTATTCTCGATCGCGACCATGGGCATCTCGCAGAGCAGTGCCGGAGCGCTGAATGGGCCGAATTCCGAATACAACGCATTCGGCTCTCAAATCATGGGCGAGTTCCTGATCGGAAAGGCAGAGTTTGACAGTCTGCCGGGGAACAACGTGGACGTGTACTCGTCCATGACGGTCGCGCCCGTGTCCATCGACGACCTCACCAGGGGGTACATCCAACTTATCAAGTCCGCGACCAAAGGTACGTCGCCCTGTTTTCCCCCCCTCCAGCCGTGTCGCGCTGATGATACGATGCCCGGACCGTTCCCAGCGTATCTGGGGGGCTACCTCGGCACGGCCTACGTCCCGGGACGCATCTCCACGACCGAAATCGTCTTTGCAGCCTCCATCCCCAACTTGGCGGTCGCGACCGCCGTTTTTGCGCTCCTGGCTGCCGTGATCGTCGTCGCCCACTTTAGACCCGGCAAAGGCACCGAATTTACGCTCGTTAATGTCGCTGCGGCCGTGCATGGCTCCGAGCTGCCGGCGCTGTTTGCACGTGGTGACTCGGGCTCTGAGATGGAGCACACGGACGTAGACTTGGAAGGCGATGCGGCAGAAACGGAGGGCGCTTGGGGCAAGAAACAGGCACGCGATGGTGCAGAAGGCTCCGCCGACAGGCTTGCGGGTAACGTCGAGGGGCCATTGGGGGAGAGGCGGATCTACATGCAGAGGCGGGCGGATGGGTCTCTGGTGCTGCATATCGAGGGTTAGGCATGTCATAGCATATGTTTTGTTCGTGCTTTCTATACATTGGTTTGTTGGTTTCGTCGGAATGTACTGTACGGGAACCGTGAGTGGTCTGGTGCAAATCCAAAGTATCGACATATGAATTTACTACCTTATGCTTGTCTATACACACGAGTGAAGGAGTGGGTAGGTCAAAGCAATAGAAAAAAAAGCTTCATTAAGTAGCGTAACGAACGGCGTCGAGGAAAACAAAAACAA
>JBBPLE010000204.1:0-53507 GCA_038089675.1 Boletales sp. KT-2023b
GGTCTTTCTGGGGGTGGGAGGAGGAGGAGGAGAATGAATGGTAGGAGGTGGTGGTCTTGCCTCGCTTTGCCATGTCGTCAGCTCTTCCCCATTGGGTGAGGAAGTGAGTGGACTTGGCGTACCATTCATCGATCTTTGTGGGGATGGTGTCCATAGACATGATGTGACACATGAATTTGGTGTAGATGCCAGTAGAGAAGTATCTGATGAGGACGTTTTGGTCGGTGATCCCACAGATCTGGATGTGGTTCCGGAACTCGGAGATATACTTGGTGAGGTCAGAGAGGGAGGGCTTTCCTTCTATCTTGGTTGAAGAGAGCCAGGTGATGGAGAGGGCGATGGTATCCTTGTGTTCGAAGGCGGTGTGAAATTCAGTGATAAAGTCTGCATAGGTTCCAAAGCCCTTGTTTCCACTGAGAGCGGCTTTTCAGAAGGAGGAGGCCCAAGTGAGGGCAGCTCCCTTGGTCATATATGAGAGAGCGAAGGCAATCTTCTTAGCGTCTGTGGTATAGACTTCTTCATTGACGAGGAGGTAGGTTCGGACTGAGTCCAACCAGATTGTGGCTTTGGCATAGTCGCCATCAAAGTTTTCAGGGGCACCAATGTGAAGCTCAACTAGTTTCGAAGTCATGGTGGAGCAGGGTGGTTGTGGGGGAAGGAAGGGGGGAAGTGGATGTGAGGGAACAAACTGACAAGGGGGGATGGGAATGGAGGATGGGGGAGGAAGGAGGAGTGGTCTAGTTACAGTGGGGGTGGGGAGCGGTGGAGTTGGTTCCCTAGGAGAAACATCTGGGGCAGGGGTAAAGGTTTCATCATCTGACGATTCAGGGGATTCAGAGGGGACTCGGTAAGAGCGTCGTAGTGCCCGTTCAAGGGCTCCTGGTGTTCGAGGGGAGGAAATGGTGAGAGACTACAGCGATGGTAGCTCGAAAAGAGGAGCTTAGTCCTTTTGTTATGCTTGGTCCAGGTAGGAACGAGTGTAGGCTCAAAGAACTAATAGTAGGTCAAAGGTTCGAAGGATTTGGACAAGGGAGGCTTGCTGAATAGCAAGGGGGTTGTCCGACAATAGAGTCAATGAAGAGGTTCAAGGGGGATCATCCAGCGATAGAGTCGATGAAGAGGTTCAAGGGAGTCATCTGACGATAGAGTTGATGAAGGTTTCAAGGATGATCGTCCGACGATGGAGTCGATGAAGAGTTTCAAGGGATTCGTCCGACGATGAGGTTGACAAGGGATTTGAGGAGATCAAGGTAGAATTGAGCAGGACTAAGCTGAGGTTACATTGAGTAAGACTGCGGCTTAAGTACTGCGAAGAATAGAAACTAATAGAAAGTCATGGAAGGTTGGTTACTAAGCAAAGTGAAGATAGAACCTTCCACAAGAAATAGAAGTGTAGATAACAAGAATAGAAAACGGAAATGAAAGGTGTGCGACGAACATGTTGTATGTTCTAGGGCACTCTAAAGAAAGTAAAGATACCAGGTCGGGCCAGTCTATTGTGATGAAGAGTAAGACATAAAAAGAAATGAATCATAATACATCGCCCATCCCTGACCCCTGCCGCAACGCGCACATGCCCAGCACAACCCACTATGGGCTGCCTGCGTTTCCTCTCACCAAGGAAACCATCACCCTCGCATAATGCCTCGAGGTCCCCATGACCTCCTCCACACTCCGCAACCTCAAACTGGTTGCATCCCACTGCTCCAAGCATGCTCACACAGAGCAATCCCTCTCTGACCACCTCTCCACCCTGCTTTCCCAATGGATCATGGAAGTTCCGCTTGCCAGAACAACTGGAATCATGGAGGTCAACGAGGATGTAGTAAGTCTAGGCAAAGGTGCCTACGACAAGTACATCGAGGCCTTCTTTATGGAGTCCACATCACAGTGCATATCCCCTCTCCCATCTACATCAGGTACTGACATGCAATTAAATTTGCTGCAGGTAAATTGTATATACATGTTCCCTGTAGTAGATAGTTCAAATAAATCTGCTACACACGAATTTGCACAGTGTGACACATGCAGTAAGGACAGCAAAGGAAAGGAAAAAGTGCACAACCACAAGGTCCCATTGGACATGTGGCTGCTCAACTCAGGAGCTTTGGCTCACTTCTCCCCTGATCACTCTAACTTCATCGAGTATCAGAAGTTTGACCAGCCCCAATGGGCTTCTACTGCCAATGGCTGATCACCTATTATAGGTAGAGGTACTGTTTTGCTAAGGTTTGGCAACCATATATGCTGCCTATCACCCGTCATGCACATGCCTTCATGTGCAGTTAGACTAGTGTCGATGGGCACCCTATTGCAGAACACCTGCCTCATGCTTCACGCCAGGCCTGGACACTTAACAATCTGGGACCAGTGCTTCAAGGAAGCTTATTTGGAGTTCCACAGTCATGGTGGACAAACCATGTATTGGCTTCACACCAAATCAATCTTCCCTGATGATGTGCCCTCCAGCATGTCATCACTTGCCTCTGAGATTGAATATGAACTCATGCACCAACGTCTTGGACATTCATCCCCTGATGTCATCAGGCATGCTAAAAAGCACCTGAAGGGTTTTCCTGACATGAAGATCCCATCTAAGACTGGCCTCTGCCAAGGGTGTCAGCTCGGCAAACAGCTGAATCGTCCCTTTCCTCTTAGTGAGATGCAGGCAACTGCTCCCTTTGAGTTGATCCATTCAGACTTAAAGTCCTTTGAGGTAGCGTCTTACTCGAAATATAAGTATGCAGTCGTCTTTTACAATGATTTTACATCAATGGCCTGGACCACCTTGATAAAGTCCAAGGATCAGACACTCTGTGCAACCAAACAATGGTTTGCATTTGTCCGTAATCAGTACAATGCTGTGATAAAACACTGGCAATCTGATGCTGGAGGTGAATACACTTCCAGTGCCTTCCAGGATTTCCTGAAGGACAATGGAGTGAATATCCAACAGTCTGCCCCATATGCACACCAGCAGAACGGGCATGTGGAATGCCTAATCTGTATGTTAATGGACAAGGCACAGGCTATGCGGTTACACACTTGCCTACCCCCCTCCTATTGGGAATGGGCTCTGCTTCACGCAACCCACATTTATAACCGGACCCCACAGCTTCAGCTGAAATGGGATACTCCCCTAACATTACTTAAGGGGGAGAAACCATCCGTTGATCACCTTTGGATATTCGGTTGTGGTGCCTATGTGCACATTCCTGCAGAACACCGTGGCGGAAAGCTACAGCTGAGATCACAATTGATGATCTACTTGGGCATTGCCCCCAGTAGTGATTCAAATTTTATTTTTATGTCACCAACAAATGCCATTGTTACATCGGCACACGTGATCTTTGACAAGACTCTCTTTCTGAGATGCTCTCAATCTGCCCCACACCATCCCCATGCAGGTCCCCCAGAACCGACTCACACTCATGATGAGGTTCCAGAAATTCCAGTCCCAGCTCCCACTGGTTCCGATGAGAGTTCCAAGTCAGAATCTGATTCCGGCGAAGAGTCCCCTGAGGATTCAAGGAATTTGCCCTCTCCTTCACTGTTGCCAAGCCTGAGCACATTGAGATCCTCTTCTCTGTCTCTCACTCCTCACACCTGGACACCCAGTCCAGCCCCTCCTCCAGTGACACCTCCATCACACCAACCACCACCAGCTGGTCCCCCACCTATCCCAAGGCATAGTGAGCATCTCTGTAACCCCCTGACGTGCCCCGGAAACATTTTCGGTGAGTGCTGTCATCCACTTCGGCAGCTCCAGGACCTTGAAAGTGAGTCACACTGGAAGGATCTTACTGGTGAGGCTGGCCTGTCCCAAGTTCTGGATTCAGTTCCGGACTCACCTGCAGTCCCTGGTGGACTCCCCCCATCTCCTACTTCTGAGGATGATGTTGACTGTTTCACACGGGAAGGGGGAGATGCATTGGTTTCATTCCTTTGCAATTGTGCTATCCCGCATGATTCCGCTTTTGGGGCATCCCCAAATTTACGCAAGTGGACATTCCATGACATCCAGAAGCTTCCTAAATCGGAGCGGAAGGACTGGCTTAAAGCCTGTGAAGATCAGCTACAAATGCTGAAAGACCACAAGGTCTACGAAGTAGTTCCGCACCCACAACACCACAAGGTGATTATAAACCACTGGGTCTTTGATCAAAAGTTGGATGGTTGTAAAAGAGCCTGCCTGGTAGCTGAAGGCTTTAGCCAGGTTGAAGGGTTAGACTTTGACCAAGTCTTTTCCCCAGTTGTACATTTCGAGACTATGTGATGTATGTTTGCCCTCTCGGCCCTGGAAGGATGGCACATTTCTGGGCTTGACGTATGCTCTGCATACCTTTATGGTAAACTGAAAGAGGAAATCTACATGGAGTTTCCTGAGGGGTTCATGCCTCCCGACCAAAAAGACAAAGTCCTCCACCTATTGCATGCACTTTATGGACTCAAGCAAGCTGGCTTAGCCTGGTGGAAAGTGCTTGATGCATCCATGGCAGAACTCGGTTTCAAACGGTTAAAAACCAATGCCAGACTTTTTATTTATTGCAAAGGCAAAGACATCTGTCTAGCGATAGTCTACATAGACAATGCCCTCTTCTGCAGCCCCAACAAGATCTTTGTAGACAAGATCAAGGCTGCATTCATGAAGAAGTGGGAATGTCATGATCTTGGAGAGCCATCTGAATTCCTCCAAATGAACATTCGTTGAGAAGGTCATAACATCCGAATTGACCAAAAGGATTACCATGACAAGGTGCTTGAATGATGCAGCATGACCAATGCCAAATCTGCACCTACCCCTCTCCCACAGGGTTATTACCCAGTGAAGAACGATGCCCCAATCCAACATGAATTATGGATGCATTTTCAGACCATGATCAGCTCATTGCTGTATCTTATGATCAGCACCCATCCAGACATAGCATATGTGATTACCCAGCTAGCATGCATGTCAGCCAATCCATCACAGGAACATCTCAACAGAGCTCTGTACATCTGCCAGTGTTACAATTCGTTCTTTTGTGATTCGTTTCTTTTCTCATTGGCACAATTGACCGGCCCGACCTGGTACCTTTTACTTTCTTTAGAGTGCTCTAGAACATACAATGTGTTCATCGCACACCTTTCATTTCCACTTTTCTATTCTTGTTATCTATGCCTTCACTTCTCATGGAAGGTTCTATCTTCTTTTGCTTAGTAATAAACCTTCCATGACCTTCCATGGGTTTCCATTCTTCACAGTACTTAAGCCATCGCTATACTTGATGTATCCTTAGCTTAGTCCTGCTCAATTCTACCTTGAACTCTTTGAACCCTTCATTGACTCCATCATCAGACAATTACCCTTGAACCCTTCGTCGACTCCATCGTTGGACGATTACCCTTGAATCCTTCGTTGACTCAGTTGTTAGATGACCTCCTTGTTATTCAGCAAACCTCCCTTATCTGAATCCCTTGAACCTTTGACCCACTGTTAGTTCTTTGAGCCTATGCTTGTTCCTACCCAGACCAAGCGTAACAAAAGGACTAAGCTCCTCTTTTCGAGCTACCATCGCTGTAGTCACTCACCATTTCCTCCCCTTGAACACCAGGAGCCCTTGAATGGGCACTATGACGCTCTTACCAAGTCCCCTCTGAATCCCCTGAATCGTCAGATGACGAAACCTTCACCCTTGCCCCAGACATTTCTCCTAGGGAACCAACTCCACCTCTCCCCACCCCCACTGTAACCAGACCTCTCCTCCTTCCTCCCCCATCCTCCACTCCCATTCCCCCTCATCAGTTTGTTCCCTCACATCCACTTCCCCCCTTCCTTCCCCCACAGCCACCCCGCTCCACCATGACTTCGAAACCAGTCGAACTTTGCATTGGTGCCCCTGAAAACTTTGATGGCGATTACGCCAAAGCCACGATCTGATTGGACTCTGTCTGAACCTACCTCCTTGTCAATGAAGAAGTCTATACTACTGATGCCAAGAAGATTGCCTTTGCTCTCTCATATATGACTAAAGGAGCTGCCCTTACCTGGGCCTCCTCCTTCCGAAAAGCCACTCTCAACGAAAACAAAGGTTTCGGTACCTACGCGGACTTTATTACCGAATTCAACACTGCCTTCGAACACAAAGACACTGTCACCCTCTCCATCACCTGGCTTTCATCCACTAAGATGGAAGGAAAACCCTCCCTCTCCAACCTCACCAAGTACATCTCTGAATTCCAGAATCATGTCCAGATCTGCAGGATCACCAACCAAAACGTCCTCATCGGATACTTCTCCACTGGCATCTACACCAAACTTATGTGTCACATCATGTCAATGGACACCATTCCTACCAAAATCGACGAATGGTACGCCAAGTCTACCCACTTCCTCACTCAATGGGGAAGAGCCGACAACATGGCAAAATGAGGCAAGACCACCCCCCCTTACCATTTGTTTTCCTCTTCCTCCCGCCCCCAGAAAGACCCTGACGCCATGGACATTGATGCTATCAAAGTATCTAAGTTAACCCCAGAGGAACGAAAACGCTGTATCACCAAAGGACTCTGTTTCCGCTGCTGAAAACCTGGACATCTCTCAGGCAACTGCCCAAACTTCCCTTCTCAGCCGAAGAAGACCGGAGAAAGGAAGGTTAGAAAGGTTGAAGAAGTCCCCAGGATAGTAGAAGTCGAGGATGATGATGAAGAAGAAACCATAGCAAGAATCTCCTTTGTACCCTCCAACGAGGATTTTTAAAATGGAGACCTTCCCCAATGCAAGGCTCTCCCTCTTTTACATGCGCTCCTGTACTTGTATCATCAATTACCAAACAGTCTATGCAAATCCCCATTGAAATCGTCGAACCGTCGCACTTAAAAGCCGTTGGAACTTGTGCTCTCGTTGACTCTGGAGCACAAATCTCTTGCATCGATTGGGACTTTGTTCAAAAACATTGTCTCCCAAAAGAACGACTCCCCTCCCCCATTGCTGTCAAAAATGTCAACCAATCCTCGAACAAAAACAGTCTTATCTGTTTTTCCACCATGCTCTATGTCCATATCGGACAACTCATGCACCATGTCACATTCTACATCCTTAACTGTGGAAAGGAGAACATAATCCTTGGACTCCCCTGGCTTAGGCAAGCCAATCCTACCATCAACTGGACCAAGCGAGAGCTGTCCATCTCCCTTGACTCCAATCAATCCCAAGAGCTGTATTACAATCATACCAAACTGACTCCTACCCCCCAGACACCGACCCCTCGCCCACCCCGACATGTACAAATCAACTCCGTCTGGGACAGACGTCTCTATGACTACATGCAGAAAGACACTGAAGCCCAATACCTCCAATGGGCTAACGACAACAGAATCATCAACCAGATCATGCATTGCAGATCTCAGTTTATTTCCTCTGCCACCATTGCCAAACTCACTACAGCAACCGAACTGGCTATGACCACTGAAAAGGCCAAACCAAAAGTGACTCTTCCACCCGAATACTCTGCCTTCTCCTCCATCTTCTCGAAAGAAGCAATAGACCACATTCCCCCTAGCTGACCCTATGACCACAAGATCAATCTCGACAACTCCTTCACCCCAAAAGTTGGCAAACTTTACCCCCTCTCCCCCAATGAAAAAACTGCTATGGATGCATTCCTCGATGAAAATCTCAAAGCAGGGAAAATTCACCCATCCAATTCCCCCCAAGCCTCCCCCTTCTTCTTCGTTAAAAAGAAGGATGGCGGCCTTTGACCCTGCCAAGACTATCGTTACGTCAATGAACACACTATCTGCAATGCCTACCCCCTTCCCCTCATATCCGACCTTGTCAATAAACTTAAAGGTGCAAAAACCTTTACTAAGTTCGATGTTTGTTGGGGGTATAACAATGTTCGCATCAAAGATGGTCATCAGTGGAAAGTGGCATTCATCACCCATAAAGGACTATTTGAGCCGACAGTTATGTTCTTTGGTCTTTGCAACTCCTCCACCACCTTCCAACGATTCATGAATGACTCCTTCTGTGATATGATTGCAGAGGGATGGCTAGTCATCTACATGGACAACCTCCTCATTTTCTCCCGCAATGCCAAAACCCATGAGGAGCAAACCAAACGAGTACTCCAACACATGACCGAGTTAGATCTTCACCTTAAGCTCGAGAAATGCACATTCGCTACCAACGAGGTTGAATACCTGGGCATGATCATATGCCCCGATGAGCTTGCCATGGACCCAGTGAAACTGGATGGCATTTGTGAATGGCCAACCCCCACCAAAGTCAAAGATGTCCACTCCTTCTTAGGATTTGCCAATTTCTACCAATGATTCATCCCCAACTACTCCAACATCACACGACCCCTCCTCGATCTCACCAAGAAAAACCAACCCTGGGGCTGGTCTCCTACCCGCCAACAATCCTTTGACGAACTCAAGAAACTGTTCCTTGAACACCCAGTCCTCCACCTCCCTGACCCCACCCACCCCTTTGCCATCACCACTGATGCTTCCAAACATGCATCTGGTGGAGTCCTCCTCCAAACTGATGCCAACAGAGATTGGCACCCATGTTTCTACCTCTCACAGTCCTTCTCCCCCACTGAATGAAACTATGATATCTATGATAGAGAACTCCTCGCTGTCATTCAAGGACTTAAGACCTGGCATCATTACCTCCAAGGATCCCCCTTTCCCATTGAGGTCTTTACTGACCATAAAAATCTTACATATTTCCGACAACCTCAGAAACTCAACTGACAACAGGCTCGTTGGCTGCTCGATATCTCAGACTTTGACCTCCACCTGACTCATGTTCCTGGTTCTTCCCTTGCTGCACCCAACGCCCTCTCTTGCCACCCAGATCTTCTTCCACCTACTGATGAAGATAACGACAATGTTACCCTTCTCCCTGATACCCTCTTCATTAATCTCATTGACACTTCCCTCCAAACCAAACTGGCTGCCTCCTCTGCCTCTGACCCCCTTGTCCTTGATGCTCTGTGTGCCACCACCAGCAACATTCCAACCCAATTCCATTCTCATCTTTCTGACTGGCAATATAATGCTGGCATCCTCACCTTCCAAGGACGAATTTATGTTCCCCCTGACCTTTGCCGATCCATCATAGAACGACACCACGATCATGCCTCTGCTGGTCATCCTGGATACCTCAAAACTCGTCAGCTTGTCGCAGCTGAGTTTTGGTGGCCTGGTCTTGCTCAGTTTGTGCGAAAATATATTGAAGGATGCACCCCTTGCCAGTCCTCTAAGGCAAACACCCATCCCACCTCCCCACCCCTTTCCCCCATTGTTTCCTCTTCCACCATTCCCTTCCGACAGATCTCTTGTGATCTCATCATGGACCTCCCCATCTCCTCCGGCTTTGACAGTCTTTTGGTCATGGTCAACCATGGGCTTACTAAAGGGGTGATTCTCTGTCCTACCAAGAAATCCATCTCCACCGAAGGGATTGTCTCCCTCTTCTTCCACAAAGTCTACACCAGATTCGGCCTCTATGACAAAATAAACTCTGACTGTAGACCTCAATTCGCCTCCTCCTTCACAAAAGAACTCGGACGACTCAGATACAACCTCTCCCTCTCCACTGCATACCATCCTCAATCTGATGGAGAAACCAAGCAGGTAAACCAAGAAGTAGAAACCTATCTGCAGATCTTCTGCGGTAACTCCCCATCCACATGGTCTGACCTCATCTCCCATGCCGAATTCGCACACAATCACTGACCCCACTCTGTTACCAATAAGTCCCCATTCTTCCTGATGATGGGATTTGAACCTCGCCCCCTCCCCACGATCATTACTGAGACCAACCTCCCTGCAGTCGAAGAACGACTGAAACTCCTCTCTGCAGCTAGAGATGAAGCCCTGGTGGCCCATGCGCTTGCCAGACAAGTCATGAAATCCCGTTTCCATGGGAAGTTTACCCCCTTCCATAAAGGTGATAAAGTGTGGCTAGAAGCCCAAAACTTGAAATGCCTTATCTCTCATCCGAAGTTCACCCCCAAGTGAGAAGGCCCATTTACCATCACCCAGGTCCTCTCTTCCCTCACTTATAAACTCCATCTCCCACGCACATGGAAAATACATCCAGTCTTCCACGCATCCCTGTTATTGCACTATTGCGAAAACAATGTACACAGACCGAACTTCCCCTCCCCTCCACCTGACCTTATCAACAGAGAAGAAGAGTATGAAATGGAAAAGGTCATCTGACACCGTGGAACTCTGTACAACTGAAAATTCTTAGTCCGATGGAAGGGATATTTGGCTGAAGAAGACTCCTGGCTACCCGAATCAGAGTTTAACCATGCCAAGGAAATCCTATCTGAATATAAAACCCTCCATCCTCATGTCTTTCCCCCTTCATTCCCCCCTTCATTGACTAAACCCAAACATATCCGCTTCCGCTAGATCCCCCTCTCCCACCACTGCTACCACTGGCTGGACCACCCCCTTGCTCTATTGTATCCAAGGCCTTGACTCCACTAATTACAACCCGGGCTTTCCTAGACCTCCGTCCCCCCCTCTACGCCTCCCCACTCTCGATCCAAACCCTGTTGTCTCTGTCAAACTACCCCTCTACGCCCAACATATCTGTCCAGACCCCTTTCCCATTACCAAACAATCCTCGCTTATGCTTCTCCTTGAAACCCCCCATCTCCTTACCCCCCTTCACACCCACTTAGAACCTTTTTCACCCCTTGATACCCTTTTTCTCCTTTTCCAAGAAATCCATAGTCTTTACCCTCTCACCAACCAGATGTCTGATTACCCCATGGAACTTGTTGCCACCCTCCACAAAACCGGCACTGAACTCACCAACCTCGTCCTTTCCATCATGCACCAATTGGAAATGGACAAACTAGCTAAGGATGTTCTACAATATACCCGAGAACTTAACAAACGCTGCCGTGTCCACCAGAACCCATCCCCTGAAGCCTCTGAGGAACCCCTCACTCTTGAGGAACTTGCTGTCATGGAATGAGCAGAAGTCAGCTGGGACAGACAATGTAACATACCTCTTTCCCCTGATCATTACCTCTATAGCTGGGCATGCTTCCACTGCCACCAACTCTCTCACATCTGCATCAACTGCCCATACTACGTCTGTCCCCATTGTGCTCACCATCGTCCTGGCCATCCCCAACATCGCTGTCCTTGACGTCCTCGTCCCTGTGTCCTTAACCCTGTCACCTCTTCCTCCTCATCCTCAGCTTCCTCCACTTGCTCTAGGCGTTCTGGCATTGCAAATCCTTCTCAATCTCTCGCTGAACGACTCTCCAATCCTCCATCCTCTAGCTCTAGTTCAGCTCCTAGACAAGTTCCCCCTCCATCTTATCGTCATCATCAAACCCCTCACCCTCGCCAACGTCATCGTCACCCTTCCCCAGACTTAGATCTCACCAACCTAGACCTAAACAATAATGACCCAGGGTACAACAACTCCACTTACGCCAACATGACTGGTTCCCCCAGTGGAGACAGATATATGGATTTCTAATTTTTCTTTTGATTTTATTCTTCATCATAGCTTTGAATGTACTCTGGAGGTAATGTTATGATTCGTTCTTTTGCGATTCGTTTCTTTTCTTGTTGACATGATTGACCGGCCTGACCCAGTACCTTTTACTTTCTTTAGAGTGCTCTAGAACATACAACATGTTCATTGCACACCTTTCATTTCCACTTTTCTATTCTTGTTATCTATGCCTTCGCTTCTCATGGAAGGTTCTATCTTCTTTTGCTTAGTAATAAACCTTCCATGACCTTCCATGGGTTTCCATTCTTCACAGTACTTAAGCCATCGCTATACTTGATGTATCCTTAGCTTAGTCCTGCTCAATTCTACCTTGAACTCTTTGAACCCTTTGTCGACTCCATCATCGGACGATTACCCTTGAATCCTTCGTCGACTCAGTTGTTAGACGACCTCCTTGTTATTTGGCAAACCTCCTTTATCCAAATCCCTCGAACCTTTGACCCACTGTTAGTTCTTTGAGCCTATGCTCGTTCCTACCCGGACCAAGCATAACAGCCAGTACCTTATCGGAACCAGGGATTATTCCCTACTATATAATGGTTCCTCTGGAAAAGGCATTCTTGCCTGTACTGATTCAGATTGGGTGCAGGACGTTAATACTGCACACTCTCAAACTGGCTTCTATCTTAAGATGGCTGATGGTGTGTTTTTGTGGAATTTACACTTACAAAAAACCACTGCCGTCTCTTCCACAGAAGCAGAATACATGTTGCTAAGCGATTGCTCATGTCAATGCATGTGGATCCATGAGATGATGGGTGAGCTTGGCTACAAGCTAAAACCTATCCCCATCTGTGGCGACAACCAGGGTAGTTTATTCATCATGCAAAACCTTGTGACTGAAAAGCACAACAAACACATTCACATGAAATATCACTTTATCTGTGATGCAGTCATGGTCCACAAGCTAGTGGAGCTATTCTATATCCCCAGGACTGACAATCCTGCTGATATGTTCACTAAGAACCTTGGACACGTCAAGTTCAATGAATTCCGCTCCCAGCTTGGACTGGAGTTTAACTCCATCAAGTAAAAGTACTGCCCTCCATTTTAATGCTTTACATATCTACTGTATACTTAGCAAGGGGGAGTGTTGAACAGACTCTGTGTTACATACATAGTAATTAGTTCACATGCCATATGTATTTACTTTTGGACTCAGCAGAGCTGAGTTCTAATTGATTCTTTACTTGATACCACCATCACCTGTTGTAAGCTCCTCAAGCCCAACCAACCCAGGTATGTGAGAGACCTTCTTGTGTATGTAACATGCATACTCGCAACAACCACTGGCTGGACCACCCCCCTGCTCTATCGTATTCAAGGCCTTGACTCCACTAATTACAACCCAGGCATCCCCTGACCCATATCTTCCCCTCTACGTCTCCCCACTCTCGACCCGAATCCAGTGGTCTCGGTCGAACTACCACTCTATGCCCAATGCATCTGTCCTGATCCCTTCCCCATCACCAAACAATCCTCCCTCATGCTCCTTCTTGAAACCCCCCATCTTATTACCCCCCTTTGTGCCCACTTAGAACCCTTCTCCCCCCTTGATACCCTCCTTCTCCTTTTCCAAGAAATCCATAGTCTCTACCCCCTTGCCAACCAGATGTTGGATTACCCCACAGAACACATCACTGCCCTCCACAAAACCCATACAGAGCTGACCAACCTTGTCCTTTCCATTATGCACCAACTGGAAATGGACAAGCTAGCCAAGGACATCCTATGCTATACCCAAGAACTTGATGAATGTCACCACCTCCACCAGAACCCATCCCCAGAAGCCTCTGAAGAACCTCTCACCCTCAAGGAACTAGCTGTTATGGAATGAGCAGAAGTTAGTTGGGAAGGACAATGTAATGTACCTCTTTCCCCCAACCACTACCTCTACAGCCAAGTGTGTTTCCATTGCCACCGACTCTCTCACATCCACATCAATTGTCCATACTACATCTGCCCACACTGTGCTCGTCACTGCCCTGGTCACACCCAACATTGCTGTCCTCATCATCCTCATCCACATACCCTTAACCCTGTAAATTCCTCTTCCTCTTCTTCAGCTTCCTCCACACACTCTAGGTGTTCTGGTTTCGCACCACCCCCACCCCAACCTCTCATTGAACAGCTCTCTGATTTCCTGTCCTCTGGCTCCAATTCAGCTCCTAGGCAGGTTCCTCCTCCATCCTATCGTCATCGCCAAACCCCCTGCCCTCATCAATGTTATTGTTGTCCCTCTCCCTCTCCCAAACTCACTGACTTAGACCTGAACAACAACAACCTGGGATACAATGACTCAGCATATGCCAACATGACTGGTTCCCCTGGTGGAGATAGATGTATGGATTTCTGATTCTTCTTTTGGATTTATTCTTCATCATAACTTCAAATGTACTCTGGGGGTAATGTTACGATTTACTTCTTTTTCATTGATACAATAGACCAGCTTGACCCAGTACCCCTTTTACCTTCCTTAAAGTGCTCTAGAACACACAATGTGTTCATTGCACACCTTTCATTTCCATTTTCTATTCTTGTTATCTGTGCTTCTATTTCTTATGGAAGGTTCTATCTCCGATTGCTTAGTAATGAACCTTCCATGACCTTCCATTAGTTTCCATTCCTTGCAGTACTTAAGCCATTGTTCTACTCAATGTATCTTCAGCTTAGTCCTGCTCAATCTTACCTTGATCTCCTTGAATCTCTGAACTCCTTCATCGACCTCATCATCGGACAACTCCCTTGAAACTCATCAATGATGATTGTTGACTGAACCTTTGACCTTCTGGCAAGCCCTCTTGTCCAAATACCTTGAACCCTTGACCCTGCAGTTAGTTCTTTGAGCCTACACTCATTCCTACCCAAACCAAGCATAACAGCAGCACCATGAAGGAAATTGCTCTGATCAGAGTGATGATAAACATAAGGAGAAGAAGAAGACCAAAAAGAAGAAGAAACAAGCTGAGGCTGCTCAAGCCTCCACCTCCTTCACCTTCACCTCCACTACATCCATCACTCCTGCCACCACCTCCTTCTCATTGCCTGTCCCTGACCTGTGCAAACAATTGCATGCACTTGGCACCACTCATTATGGTCTGCCTGCCTTTCCTCTCACACAGGAAAGCATCTCCCTTGCATGACACCTCAAGGTCCCTGCAACCTCCTCTACTCTATACAACCCCAAACCAGTTGCATCCTGCCACTCCAAGTGCAGTTGCACAGAGCAATCCCTTTCCAATCACCTTTCCACCCCACTTTCTGAGTGGATCAGTGATATCCCACTTGCTGGCACCACTGGCTTGATGGAGATTGACAAGGAAGAAACTGTGAGTCTGGGCAATGATGCCTATGACAAATACATTGAGGACTTCTTCATGGAGTCCACATTGCAGTGTGTCAATCCATTCCCTTCTACATCAGGTACTGATGTGTGGCTAATTCCACCTCAGGTAAATTGTTTATACATGTTTCCTGTAGTAGATAGTTCAAATACATCTGCTACTCACAAATTTGCATTGTGTGATTCATGTCACAAGAACAACAAAGGAAAGGAAAAGGTGTATTCACATAAGGTTCCATCTGACATGTGGTTACTTGATTCCAGAGCTTCCACTCACCTTTCATTGGATCAAGCAGATTTTGTTGAATACCAAAAATTTGACCAACTTCAGTGGGCTTCCACAGCAAATGGCTGATCACCTATCATTGGTAGAGGCACCATCTTACTATGGTATGGTAATCATATTGCCTGCCTATCACCTGTCTTGCACATGCCCTCATGTGCTGTTTGACTTGTGTCAATGGGTACACTATTGCAAAACCATTGCCTCACACTTCAAGCCAGACTTCACCATCTGGGATCAATGCTTCAAAGAGGTCTACCTCAAATTCCACAGTCATGGTGGAAATACCATGTATTGGCTTTGAGCCAAACCCATCTTCCCTGATGATGTGCCTTCCAGCATGTCATCACTCACCTCTAAGATTGAATATGAGCTCATGCACTGATGTCTTGGACATTTGTCCCCTGATGTCATCAGGCATGCCAAGAAGCATGTCAAGGATTTTCCTGACATGAAGATCCCTTCCAAAACTGGCATCTGTCATGGTTGTCAACTCGGCAAACAGTTGAATTGTCCCTTTTGTTATGCTTGGTCTGGGTAGGAATGAGCATAGGCTCAAAGAACTAGAACAAAGTCAAAGGTTTGAAGGGACTTCAGACAAGATGCTTGCTGAAGAGTCTGAGGCTCAGTCAATGATGAAATCAATGAAGTGTCAAAGAGATCATTCAATGATAGAGTCGATAAAGGGGGTTCAAGGAGTTTGAGGAAAGCAAGGTAAGATTGAGCAGGACTAGGCTGGAGATACATCAAGTATGGCAGCTGTTTAAGTACTGCAAAATAGAAATCAATAGAATGTCATAGAATGCTTATGACTAAGTGAAGTAAAGATAGAACATTCCAAGAGAAGCAATGAGGCAAAGATAACAGGAATAGAAGACAGAAATGAAAGGTGTGCAACAAACATGTTGTGCATTCTAGAGCACTCTAAAGAACAAAAGGAATATCAGGTTGGGCCAGTCTATTGTACAAGTGAAATGTAACACCTTTCCTCTTAGCAAGATGCAGGCAACCACTCCCTTTGAGCTAATCCATTTGGACTTAAAATCCTTTGAAGTACAATCATACAGTAAATACAAGTATGCAGTCATCTTTTATGATGATTATGCTTCTATGGCCTGGACCACCTTAATCTGGTTCAAGGACCAAACACTCCAAGCAACCAAGCAATGGTTTGCTCTAGTTTGAAATCAGTATAATGCTGCAATTAAGCACTGGCACTCAGATGTGGGTGGAGAGTATATCTCCAAAGTGTTTACTGAGTTCTTAAAAGACAATGGAGTTAACATCCAGCAGTCTGTCCCTTACACACATCAGCAGAATGGGCATGCAGAATGCCTAATCCATACATTAATGGACAAGGCTCAGGCAATGCACTTGCAAGCTTGCCTACCTCCCTTATATTGGGAATGGGCTCTGCTACATGCAACCCACATTTACAACAGGACTCCTCAAATCTGCCTTAAATGGGAAACCCCCTATACACTACTTAAGGGGGAGAAACCGTCCATCTCCCATTTATGGGTATTTGGGTGTGGTGCCTATGTGCACATTCTGGCTGAATGCCATGGTGGTAAACTACAGCGTAAATTGCAGTTGATGATCTACTTGGGTGTTGTGTCTGGTAGTGATTCCAATTATCTATTGATGTGCCCAGACAATTCTGTTTGTACATCTGTACAGTACATTCCATCTTCAATAAAACATTATTTCCTCAGTGCAGACACTCCTGTCCTCACCACTTGCACTCTAGACCATCCATCAGGAAATTTTTAATGAAATGATAATCCCAGATAATCCCATATAGCCACAGAAGGCCAATTATATGCCATTATAATCTATTATCATCCCCACCTCCATGGCTGTATGGGATTATCTGGGATTATCATTTTATTCAAATTTTCCTGATGCCCTGTGGCTCCCCATGAGCATGAGGGATCAAACCCTCAAAAACCTGCAACACCAGCAGATGTGTGAGATGTGGCCCCTGCCACTCCCCATCATAAGTTTAAAATTATCACAACTAGTGATAACAAGTCAGTTGTGGCCCCTGACATGGCCATCTTTTCAGATGATGAGCTAGTTGTGGCCCTACACCACTCTCACAACCATTTCATCTTCATCTGATTCATCCCCTGATGAGTCTGATGAATCCAAACCCCCATGCACAAGGACTCCAAGCCTGGTTCTGATACCTCTGGTTACTCCACCCTCACATTGCCCACCTCCTGTCAGCCCACCTCCACTCTGGTGGAGCAAACACCTTCACAACCTGCTGACATGCCCAGGAAATATCTTTGGTGAGCAGCACCATCCACTTCAACAACTGAGAGATGTTGAGAGCAGTTCCTGTTGGAAAGAACTAACTGGCAAGGTACCCAGTCCCTCTTGTGCATTGGACACAATCCCAGATTCACCCACTGTCCCTGGTGGACTCCCCCCATCTCCTACTTCTGAGAAGGATGTTGACTGTCTTACACAGGAAGGGGGAGATGCACTGGTCTCATTCCTTTGCAGTCATGCACTTCCACATGATACTGCATTTGAGGCATCCCCTAATTTGCAGGAATGGACATTTCATGATATCCTACAGCTCCCTGAGCAAGAGCAAAAGAATTAGCTTAAGGCCTGCAAAGATCAATTACAAATGCTCAAAGACCAAAAAGTCTATGAAATTGTTCCACATCCACAACACCAAAAGGTGATTAAAAATCACTGGGTTTTTGATCAAAAGTCAGATGGTTGTAAAAGAGCCCATCTAGTAGCCAAAGGCTTCTCACAGGTCAAAAGGCTAGACTTTGACCAAGTCTTTTCCCTGGTTGTATGTTTCAAGACTGTGCAATGTATATTTGCCCTCTTGGCCCTAGAAGGATGGTACATAACAGGGCTTGACATATGCTCCACATACCTTTATGGAAAACTGGATGAGGAAATCTATATGGAATTTCCTGAAGGGTTTATGCCTTCTGATGCAAAAGACAAAGTCCTCTGCCTCACACATGCACTTTACAGACTCAAGCAAGCCAGCTTAGCCTGGTGGAAAGTGCTTGACAAGTCCATGGCAGAACTCAGTTTAAAACAATTAAAAACTGATGCAGGACTCTTTATATACTGCAACAGCCAAAATGTTGTACTTGCAGTAGTTTATGTTGATGATGCCCTCTTCTGTGGCCCCAACAAATCTTTTGTAGACAAGATTAAGGCCACATTTATGAAGAAGTGGGAATGTCACAATCTCAGAGAACCATCAGAATTCCTCCGAATGAACATCCATCAAGAAGGTCACACTATCCAGATTGATCAAAATGATTATCTTGACAAGGTGCTCAAACAATGCAGCATGTCAAATGCCAAATCTGCATCCACTCCTCTCCCACAAGGTTATTACCCAATAAAAAATAATAAACCAGTCCAACATGAATTATGGACACAATTTCAGACCATGATCAGATCATTGCTGTATCTAATGATTGGCACCTGTCCAGACGTAGCATATGCTGTTATCCAACTGGCATGCATGTCAGCCAATCCAAATCAGGAACATCTAGATCGGGCCCTGTATATCTGCCATTATCTTGTTGGCACTCATGATTACACACTCATTTACAATGGTGCTGGCAGCAAAGGCTTAATTGCCTGTACAGATTCAGATTGGGCACAGGACATTAATACTGTGCATTCTCAAACTGGCTTTTATCTCAAATTGGCCAATGGTGTGTTTTTGTGTGATTCACACTTACAAAAAACCACTGCTGTCTTTTCCACTGAAGCTGAATATATGGCCTTGAGCAATTGCTCTTGCCAATGTGTGTGGATACATGAGATGACGGGCAAGCTTGGCTATAAGCTAAGACCTATCCCCATCTGTGGCAATAATCAGGGTAGCCTATTTATTGCACAAAACCCTGTGATCA
This sequence comes from Boletales sp. KT-2023b, assembly GCA_038089675.1. NCBI lineage: Eukaryota > Fungi > Basidiomycota > Agaricomycetes > Boletales > Boletales sp. KT-2023b. Next base: position 19,086 of record JBBPLE010000204.1, read on the forward strand.
AAAAATATAACAAGCACATCCATGTGAAATACCACTTCATACGTGATGTGGTCATGGTCCACAAGCTAATAGAGCTATTCTATATCCCTGGGACTGATAATCCTGCAGATATGTTCACTAAGAACCTTGGATGAGTCAAGATCAATGAATTTTGCTCTCAGTTGGGCCTGGAGTTTTACTCCACTTAAAAAGTACTTAACCCTATGTATGCTTGCACATCTAACTGATGACTAAGCAATGGGGAGTGTTGAACAAATACTGTATGCTATGTATAAATAGAGTTCACACACACTATGTATATAAGTACATACTCAGGGTAGCTGAGTTCTAATTGATTCTCTTTTGATATCATTCACATCACCCAATGTAACATCCCCCAGATATTACTCCAGGTATGTAGTCAGACCTTCCAATGTTTGATACAGCATACTTGCAACATGATGTATGAAATCTCTGATAGTGACAAGCAGAAGCTTGAGGCTCTCAAGTACAAACCTGGTCACCCTGCATCAGCAAATCAACAAAATCACACAGACTCTGACAGCATTTTACAGGCTGCTCTTCATTTCACAGTAATTCACAGCAAGCCAGAGCCCACAGCACTTCCCAGACCCCCAGTTCCACAGAACCACAGAACACCACAGCATACTACAGAATCCCCAGACTCCCAGAGACCTCCAGAGTGCACAGACCTCTAGATCCCCAGGCTCCCAGTTCACCACAGACATACTACACTTTGAGTACACTTTTTGTACACTGTTTGACACACTTTTACCACACTTTTACCACACTTTGAGTACACTTTTTGTACGCTTTTTGGCACACTTTTACTACCCTTTCTGTTATGGTTGGTGGTACCCCCTATCTTTTTCTTTCCATGTTACATAACAATCTCTCTCAGTCTTCTTTTGATTCTATTGCTATGTGACACAGTAACATTAATCTCCCTTCACATTCTAGACTTTACTGTGTCTATTTATGCTTACTATCTATTTTTACTTAGAGATCTCTGATCCCATTCCTATGTGTTTCCTTCCATGCAGCCCACACTATTTATTACTCTTATTCTCCCATCATCACACATAGCCTCTGATCACAGCACCTCTGCACAGTCTTGCATAGCATTATACTTAGTTTCTGCAGCCCTATGGCTGTTTGTTGACTCTTGGTGACTCAGTATGACTGGCACCTCCTAGTATAAATACTGGCCGATCATGTATAGTAAACTCTAAGCAATTCCTACCTTAGGTTTTTGCCTTCACCCTCAGTCCTCCTCTCAGTTGTCCCTAAGCTTGGCCTTAGCACCTCCTCATCGTTGTCCTTCATCCTTAGCCACCCAGAACCTCTGCAATCCTTCTGGGAGATCCTTGATGTCATCTGATGTAAGAACATGCCTTCATCCACTGGAATCCTTAGTCCTCATCTCTGAAGTCCCTGACTTACATCAGTACATTATCCTCAGCCCCTGTCCTTGACCTAGGCAATTATTGTTAGGTCTATGCTTGTCCCTACCTGGGCCAAGTGTAACATGTAGAAGATGAAGATCTCTACATCCCAGCCCATGAGAATCTCATTGACACCCACTTATCCAATGAACTCTCAGCCCAGTTATCCTTAACAAGGATACCCACCCCCCCCTCCCTGATAACACTCACATGCCACCTCCACTTTACCAGAGGAACCATCCCATCCACCATCATTCCCACACCAGTTCCTCATCCTCAGATTCTACCCCCATTCCTTTCCACAGAACCATCATCCCCTGTCCCCTCAATCAGCATGAGCGACCAAGCACCCCCCCTCACAAACCCATAGAACTCTGCATTGCTCCCCCTGATCACTTTGATGGAAGTTACACCACAGCCAAAGCTTGGTTCACTTTGGTAGTATTCTACTTCATGGTCAATGAAGAAATATACAACAATGACACCAAGAAAGTGGCATATGTCCTCTCTTATATGACCAAGGGATCCACTGCCACCTGGGCAGCAACCTACCACATCAAAATCTTAGCTGACAAGGAAGATATTACCTGGGATGACTTCAAGGAAGCCTTCCAAACCACCTTCTACCACCACAACAGCAAAGCCATATCCATCACCGCCCTTAATTCACTATGAATGAAAGGGAACTCCATGGCCGATCTCACCCAATACATTGCTGAATTCAGAAATCATGTTCAGATCTCTGAAATCTCCAATGAAAATGTCCTAATCAGGTATTTCACTGCTGGTGTTATGGTAAACCTCATGAAACACATCATGTCCATGGACACCATACCAACCAAGATCAATAATTGGTACAACAAGGCTGTACACTTCCTCAGCCAATTCCAGAAAGCCAATGACATTGCATGCTCTAGTTGAAACCCCTCCCACACTCTGTACTGCTCCTTCCAATCACACTCCCACACTTGACCCACATGTGACCCTAATGCAATGGATGTTGATGTCATCCAAATCAGAAGATTAACCCCAAAAGAACATAAACAATGCTTCAAAAAGAGGTTATGCCTCCAATGTCATCAACCTGGACATAATGCAAGCAAATGTATCAAATTCCCCAGTTGCCCCACCCCCAGAAATGTCCATCAAACTACCACTACTGCCACCATAGAAGAAATCAAAGAATGTGACAATGACAACATGGAAGTCAACTGTGTCTCAGGTTTTTAGAGAGGAGGTCCAACCCAACACAGGCCCCCTCCCCAACTAGATGCACTCCTGTACTTATTTCTCAAAGTGATCAAAATGCTATTTATCCCCCTATTTCAATCCTGAGTGCATTCAAGATGTTGGAACCCAAGCACTGGTAGATTCCGGTGCAACCATCTCCTGCATCAATTGGCATTTTGCCAAACAATGGAAACTCCCCCTCAAAAGACTCCCCACCCCCATTCCCATCAGGAACATCAACCAAACCCAAAATCAGAATGGCAACATCAAGTTTACCACCTATATCGCAATACATCTAGACAATGTCACCCAAAGAATCCACTTTCACATAATGCACTGTGGAAGGGAAAACATCATCCTAGGACACCCCTGGTTGAAAGAAACCAACCCTACAATCAATTGGGCCAAAGGGACTGTGTCAATCCCAGAGGAACAAGATCAAACCAAATAGCTTTACACTCCCAAGACTACTCTCCAACCTATGAACCACACACCATTAAACCTAGACTGAAAAGAAAGTCTCCTTTGCAGATATTTGGACCAAGAAGGACCCTCTGACTTCTGCAAATGAGCTATGATGAACCAAATCACCCACTGAGCTGCCTGATTCAGATTTCAACATCCATTTGAAGAAAGTTACATCCGAGTTTCACTACAGTGACTAAATTAGCCATTGAAGTGAAGGGCACCAAGAATACCATCACCCTTCCTTCAGAATACAAAGAGTTTGAAGAAGTATTTTCTGAGAATGCCACTCATCACCTCCCTCCCTCCCAATCTTATGACCATGAAATAAACCTTGATGAAACCTTTATACCAAAAGTTTCCAAAATCTACCCCCTTACCCCAGAAGAATGAAAAGCCATGGATGACTTCACTGATGAAAACCTCAAATCTGGCAAAATCCATCCATCCAATTCTCCACAAGCCTCCCCTTTCTTCTTTATCAAAAAAAAGGACAGAGGATTACATCCCTGCCAGGACTACAGATATCTCAATGACCATACCATTAAAGATGCTTACCCCCTTCCCTTGATCTCCAATCTCATTGACAAACTCAAAGACACCAAGGTCTTCACCAAATTTGATGTCCAACAGGGATATAACAACATCCAAATCAAAGACAGGCACCAATGGAAGGCAGCATTTATTACTCACCAAGGGCTCTTCAAACCAACAGTCATGTTCTTCAGGCAATCCAACTCCCCCCCCACATTCCAATGTTTTATGAATGACTCCTTTCAGGACATGATTGCCAAAGGATGGTTAATCATATACATGGATGATCTCCTTATCTTTTCCTCCAACCAAAAGACCCATACAGAATACATCAAATGCATTCTCCAATGGATGAAAGAACTTGACCTTCACCTCAAATTGGAGAAATGCAAATTCACCACCTCCAAAGTGGAATACTTAGAAATGATAGTCAAACCTGGGACTCTCACAATGGACCCCATCAAGTTGGACAGCATTCAGAAATGGCCTGTTCTGGCCAAAGTAAAGGATGTCTGATCCTTCCTGGGATTTGTGAATTTCTATTGATGATTCATTCCAAATTACTCCAACCTCATGCACCCTCTCCTTGACTTAACTCAAAAAAATCAAGCTTGGAATTGGTCCCCCAACTGCAATGATGCTTTCATCACGCTCGAAACTAAATTCCTTGAACAACCTATCCTCCACTTCCCAGATCTCAACAAGCCATTTGCCATAGCCACCAATGCTTCAAAGTACACCTCTAGAGGGATCCTCCTCCAAGCTGATGAAAATGGGGATTGGAAACCCTGCTCCTACCTATCTCAATCCTTTTCACCAGCCGAATGAAACTATGATATCTACGATCGAGAGCTGCTTCCCATCATTCGAGCTCTTAAAATGTGGAAACATTACCTCTGAGGTCACCCTATCCCCATCCAAGTATTTACCAATTACAAGAATTTGACATATTTCAAACAACCACAGAATCTCAATTGAAGACAGGCATGATGGCTTTTTGATCTTGCCAATTTTGATCTTTGGTTAATTCATGTGGCCAGAAAAGACTTGGCAGGCCCTGATGCTCTCTCTCACTTCCCTGACCTAGTTCCTGATGACAAACAGGACAATCATGATGTAACACTTCTTCCCCCTTCCTTATTTGTCAACATAATCAACACCACCCTAACCAATAAACTCCACTCCTCCATAACTGACCCCCTTGTCCTCAACTCCCTCCAAGCCTTGGATGAAGAAGTTCCTTCTCAACTCCACTCTCACCTCTCTGACTGGAAGTATGATGCCAGTATCCTCACCTATCAAAACCAGGTCTGTGTTCCAAATGACCTTGAACTCCACCAATCTGTCATAGCTAGACACCATTCTCATGCCTCAGCTGGTCACCCTGGCTACCTCAAAACATGCCAACTAGTGGCATCCAAATTCTGGTGGCCAGGAATGGCTACTTTTATCAGAAAATATGTCAAGGGATGCATTCATTGCCAATATGCTAAGGCAGACACACACCCCTCTGCACCCCCCCAACTCCCCATCCCCTCCAAATCATCCTGCCCCTTCCAGCAAATCTCCTGTCATCTGATAACTGATCTTCCCCTTTTGGACAGCTTTGACTCATTATTGGTTGTGGTCAACCATGGGCTTATGAAGGGGGTAATTTTATGTCCAACTAAGAAAACTGCTACAGCTGAGTGAATTGCCACCCTCTTTCTCAACAAAGTCTGGAAATGGTTTGGCCTTTATGACAAAATTATCTTGGATCACAGACTGCAATTCACCTCTGCCTTCACTAAAGAACTTGGAAAACTCCTTGGTTACGATCTTTTCCTCAGCACTGCCCACCATCTGCAGACTGATGGGGAAACTGAACAAGTCAACCAGGAAGTTGAAACATACCTACAGATCTTTTGTGGTAACAACCCAACAATCTGGGCTGAACATATCACCATGGCTGAATTTGCACACAACCATCACCCCCATTCCATCACTCAAAAATCCCCATTCTTTCTCATGATGGGCTATGAACCCTGCCCCCTCCCCATGGTTATCTCCAAATCATGGTTACCAGCATTAGAACAACATCTCAAGGAACTCTTGGCTGCCTGTGAAGAAGCCCTGGCTGTGCATGATCTCACATGACAACTTATGAAATCCAGGTACCATGGAAAATTCATCCCATTCACTAAAGGAGATAAAGTTTGGTTAAATGCCAAAAACCTTAAGCAAAATGTCATCACCCCTAAATTCTCAGCCAAACAAGAAGGTCCCTTCACTATCACCAAAGTCCTCTCCCTGGTCACCTACCAACTACAGCTCCCTCATACCTGGAAAATTCACAACATTTTCCATGTGTCACTACTCTCACAATACCATGAGAACAACATACATGGCCCCAACTTCCCAGCCCCTCCACCAGATCTGATCAGAGGGGAAGAGGAATACGAAATAGACCAAATCATCAAACACCATAGCAACCATTCCCAGAGGCAGTATCTTGTCAGATGGAAAGGCTATCCACCAGAAGATGACTCATGGCTCCCAGAACAGGAGTTGAAATATGCACAGGAACTCTTCAATGATTATAACAGGCTCACTGCCAAAAACTCATCCTCATCACCCAAATCACCCAAACACACTCACACCCCAGTTTCCAAACCATAGTCACAATATCTGCCACCTCCCCCATCTCTGTTTCATCTGGTTCCCCTACTCCTCCCCCTATTAGCTCCCCCTCCACTTCCCCTGTTATACCCACATCTGCCTCCACCTTTATTGAGGAACAAATCTTCCAAATCACTCTTCGCATTCCTGACACAGTGCTCCATGACCTCCCTACCTCCCCAGTTATTGAGCCTCCCACACTGGCACCATCCACTCCTAACTCTCCCCCAGGCCTTCCTACACTTCCCCCATTCCCACCATCTGTTCCAGTCTATGTCCACCACCTTTGTTGCACCAATTGTCACATCCTTTTTACCCATGTCCTTTCTCAGGAAGCCCCTAGATCTGCCCTGGAGCAACACCAGGTGTACATCATGTCCCCTGAGATCATCTCTGCCATTACTGTCTTTGATGAAATGTTTTCCCTCATCAACAACCTATCCATCACCTACCACTCCACAGATGCCCCTCTCTGGACCATCATTGGCCAATTACAAGAAAAGGCACTAGACAATCTCTACCACCTAGGGTTCAGACATATGATTGAACATATTCTTCCATACAGGACCATCACCAAAGTCATCACAACTATTGCCCTTAACCTTGTTGTTACACTTGCCCCAGGTAGGAACAAGCATAGACCTAACAATAATCACCTAGGTCAAGGACAGGGGCTGGGAATAATGTACTGACATAAGTCAGGGATTCCAGATATGAAGGTCAAGGGTTCCAGTGGACAAAGGCTGATTGTTATGTCAGATGACATCAAAGATCTTCCAGAAGGATCACAGAGGTTCTGGGTGGCTGGAGACTAAGGACAACGATGAGGAGGCACTAAGGCCAAACTTAGGGATGAGCTCAGAGGAGGACTGGGGATGTGAAGGCAAAAACCTAAGGTAGGAATTGCTTAGAGTTTTACTGTACAAGAATGGCCAGTATTTATACTAAGTAGTGCTAGTCATACTGAGTCACCACAAGTCATCAGATAGCCATAAGGCTGCAGAAACTAAGTATAACACTATGCAAGACTATGCAGAGGTACTGTGATCAAAGGCTATGTGTGATGATGAGAAAGTAGAGAGAATAAATAGCACAGGCTGCACAAGTGGAAATGCATAGGAATGTTGATCAAAGATCTCTAGGTAAATATAGATAGTAAGCATAAATAGACACAGTAAAGTCTAGAACATGAAGAGATATTAATGTTGTCGTGTTGCATAGCAAAAGAATCAAAAGAAGACTGAGAGAGATTGTTATGTAACAAGGAAAGAAAAGATAGGGGGGTATCACCAATCATAACACTTGTTGCCAACAAACAATGAGCCTACCTTTACAGATGTATGGCATTCACCCCATGGATTCCCCCCTCTCTTGCCAACTACTTAGTCCCTACCCCTCCTTTTCATCACCACACAAATCAGGAGAATATTCCACCTGTCACTGCCAACTTCCAACCCCACCACACCCCCACCAGCCTATGAGCTGCAGCCATGCTCATGGACCTATCCAGGCACAACTCCCCTACCACCCAATCCTGCTGCATCTGCTCCCCCACCCCACATCCAAACACTGGATACATCTTATCCAACTCCAGAGCCACCACCAACTGGAATGAAATATCCACACCCCCTCCCACCACCACCAACAACTCTCACTGCAATCAATGCCAATGTCTCAGCCATAGAACCCTTGAATGTAGATGCCATCGCTGTGACCACTGCAAATGTTGTGCTCCAGGACACCCCTGCCACTCCTGTCCCCATCACCCATGCCCCCAATGTACCAACTCATGGGGAAGCAACCCCAATAATGTCCCCATCATTAACCATCATGGCTGTGAGAAATGTGGATCCCTCAATGGCCATAACATTGGATGCAACAACTACTACACTGGATGGCAGGACAATGGATGGGATGAAGAGGAAGTCACCAATGAAGATACTACCTTCGATTAAAGCAAATCCAGTGGCTTTGCCATACAAAGGGGGTAATGTTATGATTGGTGATACCCCCTATCTTTTTCTTTCCATATGACATAATAATCTCTCTCAGTCTTCTTTTGATTCTATTGCTATGCAACATGGTAACATTAATCTCCCTTTATATTCTAGACTTTACCATGTCTATTTACACTTACTATCTATTTTTACTTAGAGATCTCTGATCCCATTCCTATGCATTTCCTTCCACACAGCCCACACTATTTATTACTCTTATTCTCCCATCATCACACATAGCCTCTGATCACAGCACCTCTGCACAGTCTTGCATAGCATTATACTTAGTTTCTGCAGCCCTATGGCTGTTCATTGACTCTTGGTGACTCAGTATGACTGGCACCTCCTAGTATAAATACTGGCTGATCATGTACAGTAAACTCTAAGCAATTCCTACCTTAGGTTTTTGCCTTCACCCTCAGTTCTCCTCTCAGTCATCCCTAAGCTCAGCCTTAGCACCTCCTCATTGTCATCCTTCATCCTTAGCCACCCAGAACCTCTGTGATCCTTCTGGGAGATCATTGACATCATCTGATGTAAGAACATGCCTTTGTCCACTGGAGCCCTTAGTCCTCATCTCCAAAGTCCCTGACTTACATCAGTACATTATCCTCAGCCCCTGTCCTTGACCTAGGCAATTATTGTTAGGTCTATGCTTGTCCCTACCTGGGGCAAGTGTAACACTTTCACCACACTTTGACTACACCTTTTGTATGCTTTTTGACACACCCTTACTATATTTTTACCACACTTTGACTACACTTTTTGTACGCTTTTTGGCACACTTTGACTATACTTTGACTACACTTTGACTACACTTTGACTACACTTTTTGTATGCCTTTTGTACGCTTTTACTACACTTTTACTACACTTTTTGTATGCTTTTACTACACTGTTTGTACACTTTATTGTACACTTTTACTACACTTTTACTACATTGTTTGTACGCTTTTTTGTGCATTTTTACTACACTTTTTGTATGCTTTGTTTTGATACAGTTTTACTACAGTTTCTGTGTGCTTTCTTATATACTTTTACTACACTTTGTGTACACTTTTTGAATGTTTTTTTTGGTACACTTTTACTACACTTTGAGTATACTTTTACTATCCTTTTTGTACGCTTTTTTGTACAATTTTACTACACTTTTGAACATCTTTTTGAAACACTTTGACTACACTTTTACTCACTTTGTTGTCCATGCCAAACCACCATCATTGTATCTGGAGCCACACAAACTTGGACAGTAACTTGTATTTATACAAAGATAAACTGGTAAATTCTTCAACTTGACTTAATAATGAAAATGTTGAGATAGAAAACCTTCATTTTTGCTGTGAAACTGTCTATATAGTGCTGCAAAGTACAAAAGTGATTTGTTGATTAGTAGAGTGTAACAATAAGTATACAAAAAATGTAGTAAAAGTGTATCAAAGTGTACCAAAAAAAAGTGTACAAATAGTGTAGTTGAAGTGTACAAAAAAAGTGTAGTTAAAGTGTAGTTACAGTGTAGGAAAAGTGTAGGAAAAGCGTACAAAAAAGTGTACACAAAGTGTAGTAAAAGTGTAATAAAAGTGTACAACAAAGTGTGCAAAAAGTGTTGCAAGAGTGTAGTAAAAGTGTAGTTAAAGTGTAGTTAAAGTATACCAAAAAAGCATACAAAAATGTAGTAAAAGTGTAGTAAAAGTGTACAAAAAAGCGTACAAAAAGTGTATTTCAAGTGTTGTACAAGGGTACTAAAAAGTGTACAAAAAGTGTTGCAAGAGTGTAGTAGGAGTATAGTAAAAGTGTTCCAAAAAGCATACAAAAAGTGCACTCAAAGTGTAGTAAAGGTGTATTAAAAAGCATGCAAAAGGTGCACCAAAGTGTAGCAAAGAGTGTAGTAATGATGTGGTAGCTGGAGTGCAGCCAAAGTATAACAAATGTGGCGCATTTTTGCTAGTCAAAGTGTAGATGTAGTGTAGTAAACAAAGTGTGGCTGAAGTGTAACCAAAAGTGTTGCCAAAGTGTTGCAAAGACTTGTGACCGGAGTTTTGAAGTGTTGGTTAGTTTTTGAGGAAGGAGTTTTCCACAGTTGAAGTTGAAAAAAGCATACAAGTCCAATTGATTATTTGTATCTATTTGTACCACCCACCATATATAAACCCCAAAATCTCCGAAAATTATCTCACACACTCTTTCTTCTCAATTTCTACCATCACCACTACCACCATTTACCACTTACCACTTACCATTCACCACTACTCATTGCTCATTATCCACCTTGTTATTATATATGGTATGTTATTGATTACATCTATATGTATTTCTGTCTGCTTACATGTCACATAATTAGGGGTATTACCTATTATGATCATGTGATTAGGGATATTCCTATTTAAGGATAGTGTATTATATAATGTATTTGTCATATAAATAATATTTATGTTGTTTGGAATTTAAATGTTTGATTTGATCAATGAGAGTATGATAAGATTAATCAGTAATATTTGATATTGTTGGTTCTTACAGAAGCCCCTATTTTCAGAAACACATAGAAACCCCTAGAAGCTCACAGATCCCCAGAACCACAGGAGCCCATAGCTTCCCAGATGCTACCAGAAGCCCATAGAGCCACAGAAATTCACAGAGATTTATAGAGAACATGTGACTGGACAGAGCTGTCCAGACCTCTCCAGTATAGACCAGGCTGTGGAGCTGTGGCTCTATCCAGCACTGTACAGAACTGTCCAGAACAAAGCGATTTGCTGATGTGGTGTTGAAAAATTTGAGGAAAGAGAATGGCAGGAATATGGAAAGTTTTCGAGACTAGGTTGGGAGACATTCTTGGAGGTGCACATTGACTTCCATAAGAAACTCAGATCCAGTCAGATGTAGACTTATTGATTTGGACTCATTGCTCTCATTTTGGCACACTGCACATCACTTGGACTCTCACTTTCATATCCACAATTCCATAGCATATATTCAACTCAGCTTTGATGACACATAGTGTTACACTTGGCCCAGGTAGGGACAAGTGTAGACCTAATGATAATTGCCTAGGTCAAGAACAGGGCCCAAGGGTTACATACTGACATAAGTCAGGGACTCCAGAAATGAGGACAAGGGATTCCAGTGGACTAAGGTTTAGAGTTACATCAGATGATGTCAAAGGTTCTCCTAGAAGGATCACAGAGGTTCTAGGTGGTGGGTATGAAGAACAATGATGAGAAGGCACTAAGGCCTGGCTTAGGGAGGGTTCAAGAGGAGGACTGAAGGTGAAGGCAAAAACCTAAAGTAGGAATTGCTTAGAGTCTACTGTACATGGGCAACCAGTATACTGTATATACTAAGAGGTGCCAGTCATACTGAGTCACCTGAAGTCAATGGGATAGCTCTAAGGCTGCATAAACTAAGTATAATGCTATGCAATACTGTGCTTAAGGAACTGTGATCAGAGCTATGAGTGATGATGGGAAGGATAGAAGAAATAAATAGCATGGGCTGCATGGGTGGAAATGCATAGGCAAAGTATTAGAGATCTCTAAGTAAAAATAGATAGTAAGTGTAAATAGACACAGTAAAGTCTAGAACATGAAGGGATATTAATGTTACCATGTCACATAGTGAGAGAATCAAAAGAAAACTGAGACAGATTGTTATGTAACAGGGAAAGAAAAGATAGGAGGGTATCACCAATTGTAACACATAGGCTCTGCTCTGCAACAATGTACCCAGCATTCCAAAACCATCCTTGTGCTTTTTCAGCTGTAATACATGCAGTTGCATCTAACAATGCATGAATGGGATCATCCTCAAAGCATAACTCATTACCATGACAACAAATATAAGCCTTGTGTTACACTTGGTCCAGGTAGGAATGAGTGTAGGCTCAAAGAACAAGAGGTCAAAGAGTCATTCAACAATAAGTTGACAAGAGAGTTCTAGGGAGTCATCTGACAATGAGTCAACAAGAGAGTTCAAGGGAATCATTTGACAATGGGTTGATGAAAGAGTTCAAGGGAGTTGTCTGACAATAAGTTGATGAAGGGATCAAGGAGTTGTCCAACAATAAGTCGATGAAGGGAGTTTAGGGATTTTGAGAAGGTCAAGGTATGATTGAGCAGGACTAAGCTAAGGATACATTGAGTAGAGCATCAGCTTAAGTACTGCAAGGAATGGAAACTGATAGGAGGTCATGGAAGGTTTGTTACTAAGCAATTGAAGATAGAACCTTCCATACAAAATAGAAGCATAGATGACAAGAATAGAAAATGGAGATGAAAGGTGTGCAACGAACACATTGTATGTTCTAGAGCACTCTAAAGAAAACAAAAGGTACCAGGTCGGGCCGGTCTATCATATTAGCAAGAAAAAGAAGTGAATTGTAACACCTTGACTATGAGAGCATGCTGTGAGTATTTTCATACTTTATGGGCAATGTACAGGTACTGAATGATTCCTCAATTGGTATGGGGTCTGGGGAGTATGGTGGAAGGAAGAGCATGTGACATCCTGCAATGATCATGAAAACATAAAACATGGATCAACAAAATTCATTACCTGCTCTATGAACAAGATCCAAGAGATCTTGGTTGTGGTGAATGTAACAGTTGTTGAGCACAATCACAGAGTGCTCTTCTGGGTACAGATTCATCTAGGGAAGCTAACACAAAATACAGTAAAAAGGACTTGAGATATATGCACTTACAACATCTTCAGCAATAAAATTATAGAATTGCTCAGCATCAAAAGAATCCTCTATTGCCTGTGTTGCAAGATATCCATCTGTTGTCAGGGCCACACATAAAGAGTATTGGGTTCCATGGACAAAGACATCACAGATTTGAGCATGTTGTCCCTGGGAAGCCCTACCAAAATGGCATGCATATGTGTGGTCATTTTTACTTGTCTCATCAATGATGACAAACTTGGATCCATCACCAATGAAATCGGTTTGAGCATTTGCTTGAACTCCTCACATCGAACCTCATCCTGTTCTGAAGTGATTTTCTGAAGGACTTTTCGGGTGAGGCCAGCATCATTCAGGTTTCAAGATAGCCTTGAGGAAGAGATCTCAATATCATGTTTGACAGCAAGCCATGTGCAGACTTCATCAAGAAAGAGATTGGAGTCTTCAGAGTAGAGTTGATTGATAGCACCAAGAATTTCCTGAGTGATCTTTCATGTGCACCCAACCAGAGGAGATGGTGGTTGGTTGACATTCCCATGCTCTTTGATGATATTCTTCCATTGATAGCAGCTGGCTTTTGAGACTCCTAGAAGCTCACAAACGTCTTCAACATCCAAGCCATGGTTCCAGAGGCCAAGAGCTGTCTCCTTGAGGTCATCACTGTTGAACAGACTCTATGTTACATACATAGTAATTAGTTCACACACATTATGTATTTACTTTCGGACTCAGCAGAGCTGAGTTCTAATTGATTCTTTACTCAATACCACCATCACCCATTGTAAACTCCTCAAGCCCAACCAACCCAGGTATGTGAGAGACCTTCCCATGTATGTAACATGCATACTCGCAACAGGTTATGAGCCCTGAGCAGGCTGGCAGCGTTTAAATGCAGCCTCCCCACTCTCTCATCCTTACCTGACCATTGGTTGGTTTGGATTCAGTTCCGCCTGCCATTCAGGTGCCTTCAGGATGCAGATTAAGTTCCACCCCCGAATGGTGAATGTATGAGCTGTCTGTGTGGATTCAGTTCCACCAGATGCTCTGCAAAGCGAAAGACGCACAGAGCAGCTGCTCCCTATCTCAAAAAACAAGGGGAGACTATGTCCCCCAAGTTTTTGGGCTCTGGACGTTCAGCAACGCGGTTCTACCCCGTCCCTTTTACTCTTCGTTTAAGGTACCCATGCTAACGTCTACCCCTGCCAGATTACCAACATGTCTTCCACCTCCCTCTCCACTATCGTAAAGCTCAATGGCATGAACTACCATGCCCAGAGGTCCCAGATGGACAATTACCTTCGCTCCATTGGGGTTTACTCCCAGATCATGAAACTCCAACCCTCTGTCCCTGTAGCTCTCCCGGAGATAAAGGACAGCACCACTGGGCACGTCACCTAGGCTGCCTACACTCCTCTGGCTGATGAAGTCTGTTGTGCTGAAGAGAAACAGGAGGACTGGGACAAGGACAATGACAAGGCCACTGGTGCCATTGCGCTCACTTGCGAACGTCATGTTCGTGAGTGCAGCATTGACTTCGGCGATCATGCCAAAAACATTCTCATCGAACTTGAAAAATGTTTTGACAACCCCACCATCTCCTCCGCCATCACAGAGTTTAAAGCCCTCATGGGCCTCCAAATCCCTGACAACAACTCACTGGTGTCGATGTTCTCAAAACTTGACACCCTCTTCTTCCACCTCTCTGACTTCGGCTACCCAGTTGACGACAAGATAAAGTCGTTGATCATGATCTCCAAGATCCCCAAATATGCCGACCACGTTGCCACCACCATCGCTGCTGCAAAGCCTGAGATGAACTCAGCAGGAGTTGTCATCAAGACGGTTCCTACTGTTGAGGAGATTTCCCGACAAGTAGAAGTGTCATGGCAAACGTATGTGCAGCGCCGTCCTGCCAAGGACTCCCGGCCCCAACAGGCCAACAAAGTCAGTGCCATCAAACGGCAGCAGGGGGAACCCCAGTTTTCCCAGCAGCAGCAGACACAACAAAGTGGTTCCTCTTCCAAGGGGAATAACAACCAGAAAGCGCAGAAGGGCAATCGCTCTGAAAAGGGCAAAGAAAAGTGCAAGGAGAAGAAGAAGACCCAAAAGGAGAAGAAGCAGGCAGAGGCTGCACAAGCCTCAGCCTCCTTTGCCTTTGCCTCCACCACCATCATTGCCCCTGCTGCCACCATGTTCACGTCACCTGTCCCTGACCCCTGCCACAACGTGCACACGTCTGGTGCAACCCACTACAGGCCGCCAGCATTTCCTCTCACCAAGGAAACCATCTCCCTTGCATGATGCCTTGAGGTCCCTGCGACCTCCTCAACTCTCTGCAACCTCAAACTGGTTGCATCCCACTGCTCCAAGCATGCTTGCATGGAGCAATCCCTCTCTGACCGCCTCTCCACCCCACTTTCCCAATGGATTGTGGAAGTTCCACTTGCTGGAACCACCGGAATCATGGAGGTCAACGAGGACGTTGTAAGTCTAGGTGAAGATGCCTATGACAAATACATCAAGGGCTTCTTTATGGAGTCCACATCATAGTGCGTATCCCTTTCCCCATCTACATCAGGTACTGACGAGCAATTAACTTTGCCACAGGTAAATCATATATACACATTTCCTGTAGTAGATAGTTCAAATAAATCTGCTACACATGAATTCGCACAGTGTGACACATGCAGTAAGAACAGCAAAGGAAAGGAAAAAGCACACAACCACAAGGTCCCATCAGACATGTGGCTGCTCAACTCAAGAGCTTCGGCTCACTTCTCCCCTGATCGCTCTGACTTCATCAAGTATCAGAAGTTCGACCAGCCCCAATGGGCTTCCACTGCCAATGGCCAATCACCTATTATAGGTAGAGGTACCATTTTGCTAAGGTTTGGCAACCATATATGCCGCCTATCACCTGTCATGCACATGCCCTCGTGTGCAGTCCAACTAGTGTCAATAGGCACCCTCCTGCAGAACACCTGCCTCACACTTCATGCCAGGCCCAGATATCTAACTATCTGGGACCAGTGCTTCAAGGAAGCTTACATGGAGTTCCACAGTCATGGTGGACAGACCATGTATTGGCTTTGCACCAAACCCATCTACCGCAATGATGTGCAATTCAGCATGTCATCACTTGCCTCTGAGATCGAATATGAGCTCATGCACCGACGTCTCGGACATTTGTCCCCTGATGTCATCAGGCACGCTAAAAAGCACCTGAAGGGTTTTCCTGACGTGAAGATCCCATTGAAGACTGGCCTCTGTCAAGGGTGTCAGCTCGGCAAACAGCCAAATCGTCCTTTTCCTCTTAGTGAGACGTGGGCAACTGCTCCCTTTGAGTTGATCCATTCGGACTTAAAGTCCTTCGAGGTAGCGTCTTACTCGAAATACAAGTACGCAGTTGTCTTTTATGATGACTTTACATCAATGGCCTGGACCACCTTGATAAGGTCCAAGGATCAGACACTCCATGCAACCAAGCAATGGTTTGCATTTGTCCGAAATCAGTATAACGCTGTGATAAAACACTGGTGATCTGATGCCGGAGGTGAATACACTTCCAGCGCCTTCCGGGATTTCCTGAAAGACAACGGAGTTAACATCCAACAGTCCGCCCCATATGCACACCAGCAGAACGGGCGTGCAGAACGCCTAATCCGTACATTAATGGACAAGGCACAGGCTATGCGGTTGCATGCTTGCCTACCTCCCTCTTACTGGGAATGGGCTTTGCTTCATGCAACCCATGTTTATAACTGGACCCCACAGCTTCAGCTGAAATGGGATACTCCCCTGACATTACTTAAGGGGGAGAAACCATCTGTTGATCACCTTCAGGTATTTGGTTGTGGTGCCTATGTGCACATCCCTGCAGAACACTGTGGTGGAAAGCTACAGCCAAGATCACAATTGATGATCTACTTGGGCGTCACCCCTGGTAGTAATTCAAATTACCTCTTTATGTCTCTGACAAATGCCATTGTCACATCAGCACATGCGATCTTCGACGAGACTCTCTTCCCAAGATGTTCTCGATCTACTCCACACCGTCCCCATGCAGGTCCCCCAGAACCAACTCATACTCATGATGAGGTTCCGGAAGTTCCAGTTCCGGCTTCTGCTGGTTCCAATGAGAGTTCCGACGAAGAATCCGGTCCGGATTCAAGGAATTCGTCCTCAACTTCACTGTTGCCAAGCCCAAGCATGTCAAGATCTTCATCTCTGTCTCTTGCTCCTCGCACCCAGACACCTAGTCCAGCCCCTCCTCCAGTGACACCTCCATCACACCAACCACCACCTACCGGTCCCCCACCTATCCCAAGGCATAGTGAGCGTCTCCATAACCCCCTGACATGCCCTGGAAATATTTTCAGAGAGCGCCGTCACCCACTTCGGCAGCTCCGGGACCTAGAAAGTGAGTCACACTGGAAGGACCTTACCAGCGAAGCTGGCCCGTCCCGAGTTCCGGATTCAGTTCCGGACTCACCTGCAGTCCCTGGTGGACTCCCCCCATCTCCTACTTCCGAGGATGATGTTGACCATCTCACACAGGAAGGGGGAGATGCATTGGTTTCATTCCTTTGCAATTGTGCTATTCTGCATGATTCTGCTTTCGGAGCATCCCCAAACTTGCGCGAGTGGACTTTCCGCAACATCTGGAAGCTTCCAGAATTGGAGCAGATGGATTGGCTTAAAGCCTGTGAAGACCAGCTACAAATGCTGAAGGACCACAAGGTCTATGAAATCATTCCGTGCCCACAACACCGCAAGGTGATTAAAAATTGTTGGGTCTTTGATCAAAAGTCGGACAGTTGTAAAAGAGCCTGCCTGGTAGCCAAAGGCTTCAGCCAGGTTGAAGGGTTAGACTTTGACCAAGTCTTCTCCTCAGTTGTATGTTTTGAGACAGTGTGATGTATGTTCGCCCTCTCAGCCCTGGAAGGATGGCACATTTCCAGGCTTGACGTACGCTCTGCATACCTATACGGTACACTGGAAGAGGAAATCTACATGGAGTTTCCTGAGGGGTTCATGCCTCCCGACCAAAAAGGTAAAGTCCTCTGCCTATTGTGCGCACTTTATGGACTCAAGCAAGCCAGCTTAGCCTGGTGGAAAGTGCTTGATGCATCCATGGCAGAACTTGGCTTCAAATGGCTAAAAACTGACACCAGACTTTTCATTTATCGCAAAGGCAAAGACATCTGTCTAGCAATAGTCTATGTAGACGATGCCCTCTTCTGCGGCCCCAACAAGATCTTTGTAGACAAGATCAAGGCTGCATTCATGAAGATGTGGGAATGTCATGATCTCGGAGAGCCATCTGAATTCCTCTGAATGAATATTCATTGAGAAGGTCATAACATCCAAATCGACCAAAAGGATTATCTTGACAAGGTGCTCAAGAGATGTGGCATGACCAATGCCAAATCTGCACCTACCCCTCTCCCACAGGGTTATTACCCAGTGAAGAACGATGCCTCAGTCCAACATGAATTATGGATGCATTTTCAGACTGTGATCGGCTCGTTGCTGTATCTTATGATCAGCACCTGTCCAGACATAGCATATGCAGTTACTCAACTAGCACGCATGTCAGCCAACCCATCGCAGGAACATCTCAACAGAGCTCTGTATATCTGCCGGTACCTTATTGGAACCTGGGATTATTCCCTACATTACAATGGTTCCGCTGGAATGGGCATTCTTGCCTGTACCGATTCGGATTGGGCACAGGACGTTAATACCATGCACTCTCAAACTGGCTTCTATCTTAAGATGGCTGATGGTGTGTTTTTATGGAATTCACACTTACAAAAAACCACCACCGTCTCTTCCACCGAAGCAGAATATATGGCACTGAGCAATTGCTCGTGTCAATGCATGTGGATCCATGAGATGATGGGTGAGCTCGGCTATAAGCTGAAACCTATCCCCATCTGTGGCGACAATCAGGATAGTTTATTCATTGTGCAAAACCCTGTGACTGAAAAGCGCAACAAACATATCCGGGTGAAATACCATTTCATTCATGATACAGTCATGGTCCACAAGCTAGTGGAGCTATTCTATATCCCCAGGACTGACAATCCCGCTGATATGTTCACAAAGAACCTTGGACGCATCAAGTTCAATGAATTTCACTCCCAGCTCGGACTGGAGTTTAACTCCACCAAGTAAAAGTACTACCCTCCATTTTAAATGCTTTACACATCTACCATATGCTTAGCAAGGGGGAGTGTTGAACAGACTCTGTGTTACATACATAGTAATTAGTTCACACACATTATGTATTTACTTTCAGACTCAGCAGAGCTGAGTTCTAATCGATTCTTTACTCGATACCACCATCACCCATTGTAAGCTCCTCAAGCCCAACCAACCCAGGTATGTGAGAGACCTTCCCGTGTATGTAACACGCATACTCGCAACAATCACTGATCTTCCAGTTGACCATCATAGACATGTATGTGTGGGTCCATTGCTCTCATGCTACAGATATTCACTTCCTTTTGTGTCACACCATTGTGGCGCCTCAAATATGTCACACAATTCTCATTTCATTTGCATGCTGCTGTAAGTCATGTTCCTTCATATGCCCTGGGGGAAAAGCTTAGGCCCTGAATGAATACAAAAACCATGGTTTTCTATCCTATGTTTTTTCTCATCTTGGCAATTATTCAGGCAGAGCTTGACACTTCGTAAGTGTTACACTTGGCCCAGGTAGGAACAAGCATAGACCTAATGGAGATCGCCTAGGTCAAGGACAGGGGTCAAGGGTAACATACTGACATAAGTCAGGGACTCCGGAAATGAAGACCAAGGGTTCTGGTGGACAAAGGTTTGAGGTTACATCAGATGACATCAAGGATCTCCCAGAGGGATTGCAGAGGTTCTGGGTGGCAGGAGACTAAGGATGACGATGAGTGTTATGCTTGGTCCAGGTAGGAACGAGTGTAGGCTCAAAGAACTATGTGTGGGTCAAGGGTTCACAGTATTCAGACAAGGATGCTTGCCAAAAGGTCAAGGAGGTTGCCCAACGATGAAGTCGACAAATAGAGTTCAAGGGTTTTGTCCTACAATGAGGTCGATGAAGAGGTTCAAAAAGATCGTCTGATGATAAGGTTGACAAAGGGATTCAAAGAGGTCGTCTGACAATAAGGTCAATGAAAGAGTTCAAGGAGGTCGTCTGACGATGAAGTCAATGAAGGAATTTGAGGGTTTGAGGAGATCAAGGTAAGATTGAGCAGGACTAAGCTAAGGATACATTGAGTAAAGTGATGGCTTAAGTACTGCAAAGAATGGAAACTAATGCAAGGTCATAGAAGGTTTGTTACTAAGCAAAAGAAGATAGAACCTTCCATGAGAAGCAGAAGCAAAGATAACAAGAATAGAAAAGTGGAAATGAAAGGTGTGTGACGAACACGTTGTATGTTCTAGAGCACTCTAAAGAAAGCAAAAGGTACCAGGTCGGGCTGGTCTATCATATCATTGAAAAGAAACAAATCATAACATTACCTCCGGAGTACATTTGAGGCTACGATGAAGAATAAAATCAAAAGAAAGAATCAAAAATCCATACATCTGTCTCCACTGGGGGAACCAGTCATGTTGGCATAAGCAGAGTCGTCATATCCTGGGTCATTATCGTTTAAGTCTAGGTCGGCGAGGTCTAAGTCTGGGGAAGGGCGACGATGACGTTGGCAAGGGTGAGGGGTTCAACGATGATGATAAGACGGAGGGGGAACTTGTCTAGGAATTGAACTAGAGCTAGAGGATGGAGGGTCGGAGAGTCGTTCAATGAGAGGTTAAGAAGGGGGTGCGATGCCAGAATGCCTAGAGTGAGCGGAGGAAGCTGAGGATGAAGAGGAAGAGGTGACAGGGTTAAGGACATGGGGATGAGGACGTCAAGGGCAGTGATATTGGGGATGGCCAGGATGATGATGAGTGCAGTGGGGACAGATGTAGTACAGGCAATTGATGCAGATGTGAGAGAGTCAGTGGCAGTGGAAGCATGCCCAGTTGTAGAGGTAATGATCGGGGGAGAGAGGTATGTTATGCTGTCCATCCCAGCTGACTTCTGCTCATTCCATGATGGCAAGTTCTTCGAGAGTAAGGGGTTCCTCAGAGGCTTCAGGGGATGGATTCTGGTGGAGGCGGCAGCGTTCGTCAAGTTCTCGGGTATAGCATAGAACATCCTTAGCTAGTTTGTCCATTTCCAGTTGGTGCATGACAGAAAGGACAAGGTTGGTGAGTTCAGTGTGGGTTTCATGGAGGGTGGTGACAAGTTCTGTGGGATAATCAGACATCTGGTTGGCGAGGGGATAAAGACTATGGATTTCTTGAAAAAGAAGAAAGAGGGTATCAAGGGGTGAAAAAGGTTCTAAGTGGGCACAAAGGGGGGTAAGGAGATGGGGGGTTTCGAGGAGGAGCATGAGAGAGGATTGTTCAGTAATAGGAAAGGGGTTGGGGTGGATGCATTGGGCATAGAGTGGTATTTCGACAAAGACAACCAGGTTTGGGTCAAGAGCAGGAAGACATAGAGGGGGAGATGGAGGTCGAGGAATGCCTGGGTTGTAATTAGTGGAGTCAAGGCCTTGGATATGATAGAGTAAGGAGGTGGTCCAGCTGGTGGTAGCAGCAGTGGGAGAGGGAGATCTAGCAGGAGCGGACATGTTTGGGCTTGGTGGATGATGTGGAGGATGAAGGGGGGAAGACGTGAGGATGGAGAATTTTATACTCGGATAGGATTTCCTTGGCATGGTTGAACTCCGATTCGGGTAACCAGGAGTCTTCTTCGGCCGAATATCCTTTCCATCAGACTAAGAATTTTCGGTTGAGCAGGGTTCCATGGTGTCAGATGATCTTTTCCATTTTGTATTCCTCTTCTCTGTTGATAAGGTCAGGTGGAGGGGAGGGGAAGTTCGGTCTGTGTATGTTGTTTTTGCGATAGGGTGATAACAGGGACACGTGGAAGACCGGGTGTATTTTCCATGTTCGTGAGAGGTGGAGTTTATAGGTGAGGGAAGAGAGGACCTGGGTAATGGTAAATGGGCCTTCTCGCTTGGGGGCGAACTTCGGATGAGAGATAAGGTGTTTCAGGTTTCGGGCTTCTAGCCACACTTTGTTGCCTTTATGGAAGGGGGTAAACTTCCCATGGAAACGGGATTTCATGACTTGTCTGGCAAGCTCATGGGCTGCCAGGGCTTCATCTCTGGCTGCAGAGAGGAGTTTGAGTCGTTCTTCAACTGCAGGGAGGTTGGTCTCAGCAATGATAGTGGGGAGGGGGTGAGGTTCAAATCCCATCATAAGGAAGAATGGGGATTTATTGGTGACGGAGTGAGGATGGTGATTGTGTGCAAATTCGGCGTGGGAAATGAGGTCAGACCATGTGGAGGGGGAATTACCACAGAAGATCCAAAGATAGGTTTCCACTTCTTGGTTTACCCGTTTGGTTTCTCCATCAGATTGAGGATGGTATGTGGTGGAGAGGGAGAGGTTGTATTTGAGGAGTTGTCCGAGTTCTTTTGCGAAGAAGGAGGCAAACTGGGGTCCACGGTCTGAGATTATTTTATTGTAGAGGCCAAATCTGGTGTAGACTTTGTGAAAGAAGAGGGAGGCAATTCCTTCGGTGGAGATGGATTTCTTGGTAGGACAGAGAATCACCCCCCTAGTAAGCCCATGGTTGACCACGACCAAAAGACTGTCAAAGCCGGAAGAGATTGGAAGGTCTGTAATGAGGTCACAAGAGATCTGTTGGAAGGGAATAGGAGAGGAGGAAATGATGGGAAAGGGGTGGGGAGGTAGGATGGGTGTTTGCCTTGGAGGACTGACAAGGAGCACATCCTTCGACATATTTGCACACAAATTGAGTGAGGCCAGGCCACCAAAACTCGGCTGTGATGAGTTGATGAGTTTTAAGATATCCAGGATGACCAGCAGAGGTGTGGTCGTGGTGTCGTTCAACGATGGAGCAGCGAAGGTCGGGAGGAACATAGATACGTCCCTGGAAGGTGAGGATGCCAGTGTCATATTGCCAGTTGGAAAGATGGGAGCAGAATTGGGCAGGGACATTGCCAGTAGTGGCACATAGAGCATCTAGGACAAGGGGATCCGAGGCGGAAGAGGCAGCTAGTTTGGTTTGGAGAGAGGTATCAATGAGGTTAACAAAGAGGGTATCGGGGAGAAGGGTGACATTGTCGTTATCTTCGTCAGTTGATGGGAGAAGGTCTGGGCGGTGAGAGAGGGTGTCAGGTGCAGTGAGGGAGGATCCAGGGACATGGGTCAGGTGGAGGTCAAAGTCTGAGATGTCAAGCAGCCAATGAGCCTGTTGTCAGTTGAGTTTCTGAGGTTGTCTGAAATACGTAAGGTTTTTATGGTTGGTGAAAACTTCGATGGGAAAGGGGGATCCTTGGAAGTAATGACACCAGGTCTTAAGTCCTCAAATGATGGCAAGGAGTTCTCTATCATAGATGTTGTAGTTTTGTTTGGCAGGGGAGAAGGACTGTGAGAGGTAGGAACATGGATGCCAATCTCTGTTGGTGTCAGTTTGGAGAAGGACTCCACCAGATGCATGTTTGGAAGCATCAGTGGTGATGGCAAAGGGACAGGTGGGGTCTGGGAGGTGGAGGATTGGGCGACCAAGGAACAGCTGCTTGAGTTCATCAAAGGATAGTTGACAGGTAGGAGACCAGTCCCAGGGTTGGTTTTTCTTAGTGAGATCTAGGAGGGGTCATGCGATGTTGGAGTAGTTAGGAATAAATTGTCAGTAGAAGTTGGCAAATCCTAAAAAGGAGTGGATGTCTTTGACTTTGGTGGAAGTTGGCCATTCACGAATGCCATCCAGTTTCACTGGGTCCATGGCGAGCTCATCGGGGCATATGATCATGCCAAGGTATTTGACCTCATTGGTAGCGAATGTGCATTTTTCAAGTTTAAGGTGAAGATCTAACTCGGTCATGTGTTGGAGTACTCATTTGGTTCATTCCTCATGGGTTTTGGCATCGGGGGAGAAGATGAGGAGGTTGTCCATGTAAATGACTAGCCATCCTTCTGCGATCATATCACAGAAGGAGTCATTCATGAATTGTTGGAAGATGGCAGGGGAGTTGCACAGACCAAAGAACATGACTGTCGGTTTGAACAGTCCTTTATGGGTGATGAATGCCACTTTCCATTGGTGACCATCTTTGATGCAGACGTTGTTATACCTCCAACGAACATCAAACTTGGTAAAGGTTTTGGTGCCTTTAAGTTTATCGACAAGGTCAGATATAAGGGGAAGGGGGTAGGCGTCATGGATGGTATGCTCATTGACATAGTGATAGTCTTGGCAGGGTCGAAGGCCACTGTCCTTCTTTTTAACAAAGAAGAAGGGGGAGGCTTGGGGGGAATTGGATGGGCAAATTTTCCCTGCTTTGAGGTTCTTGTTGAGGAATGCGTCCGTAGTGGCTTTTTTGTCAGGGGAGAGGGGGTAGAGTTTGTCAACTTTTGGGGTGAAAGAGTCATCAAGATTGATCTCATGGTCATAGGGTCGGCTAGGAGGAATGTGGTCAGTTGCTTCTTTCGAGAAGACAGAGGAGAAGGCAGAGTATTCGGGTGGAAGAGTCACCTTTGGTTTGGCCTTTTTGGTGGCCATGGCCAGTTCGGTTGCCATTGTGAGTTTGGCAATGGTGGCAGAGGGAATAAAGCAAGATCCGCAGCGCATGATTTGGTTGATGATTCTGTTGTCATTTGCCCATCAGAGGTATTGGGCTTCAGTGTCCTTTTTCATGTAGTCGTAGAGGTGTCCATCCCAGATGGAGTCGACTTGTATATGTTGAGGTGGACAAGGGGTCAGTGTCTGGGGAGTAGGAGATGGTTTGGTGCGGTTGTAGTATATCTCCTTGGATTGGTCGGAATTGAGGGGGATGGATAGCTCTCACTTGATCCAGTCAATGGTAGGGTTGACTTGTCTAAGCCACGGGAGTCCAAGGATTACGTTCTCTTTCCTGCAGTTGAGGATGTAGAAAGTGATATGGTGCATGAGTTGTCTGATGCAGACATAGAGCATGATGGAAAAATGGATAAGACCGTTCTTGTTCGAAGATTGGTCGACGTTTTTGACGGCGATGGGAGAGGGGAGTCGTTCTTTTGGGAGACAATGTTTTTGGACAAAGTCCCAATCGATGCAAGAGATTTGTGCTCCAGAGTCAATGAGAGCACAAGTTCCAATGGCTTTCAAGTGTGATGGTTCAACAATTTCAATGGGGATTTGCATAGACTGCTTGGTAATCGATGATACAAGTACAGGAGCACACGTAAAAGAAGGAGAGCCTTGCATTGGGGAAGGTCTCCATTCTAAAAATCCTCGTTGGGCGTGACAAACGAGATCCTTGCCACAGTTTCTTCTTCGTCATCGTCCTCGACCTCTACCAGTCTTGGGACTTCTTCGACTTTCCTAACCTTCCTTTCACCAGTTTTCTTCAGCTGGGAAGGGAAGTGGGGGCAGTCACCTGAGAGATGTCCAGGTTTTCAGCAGCAGAAACAGAGTCCTTTGGTGATACAGCATTTTCGTTCTTCTGAGGTCAACTTAGATACTTTGATAGCATCAATGTCCATGGCGTCAGGGTCTCTTTGGGGGTGGGAGGAGGAGGAGGGGGAGAATGAGTGGTAAGAGGAAGTGGTCTTGCCTCGTTTCGCCATGTCATCAGCTTTTCCCCACTGGGTGAGGAAGTGGGTAGCCTTGGCATACCATTCATCGATTTTGGTGGGGATGGTGTCCATAGACATGATGCGACGCATGAGTTTGACATAGATGCCGGTGGAGAAGTATCCGATGAGGACATTTTGGTCAGAGATCCTGCTGATCTGGATGTGGTTTCGGAATTCGGAGATATACTTGGTGAGGTCAGAGAGGGAGGGCTTTCCTTCCATCTTAGTAGAAGAGAGCCAGGTAATAGAGAGGGCAGTGGTGTCTCTGTGTTTGAAGGTGGTGTTGAACTCTGTGATAAAGTCCACATAGGTCCCAAAGCCTTTGTTTGCACTGAGAGCAGCTTTTCGGAAGGAGGAAGCCCAGGTAAGGGCAGCTCCCTTGGTCATATACAAGAGAGCAAAGGTGATCTTCTTAGCATCTGTGGTATAGACTTCTTCATTGACAAGGAGGTAGGTTTGGACAGAGTCCAACCAGGTGGTGGCTTTGGCATAGTTGCCATCAAAGTTTTCTGGGGTACCAATGCGAAGTTCGATTGGTTTCGAGGTCATGGTAGGATGGGGTGGTTGTGGGGGAAGGAAGGGGGGAAGTGGGTGTGAGGGGACAAACTGATGAGGGGGAATGGGAGTGGAGGATTGGGGAGGGGGAAGGAGGAGAGGTCTAGTTATGGTGGGGGTGGGGAGAGGTGGTGTTGGTTCTCTGGGAGAGGCATCTGGGGCAGGGGTAAAGACTTCCTCATCAGTGGAGGGGGGGGATTCAGAGGAAACTTGATAAGAGCGTCATAGTGCCCTTTCAAGGGCTCCTGGTGTTTGAGGGGAGGAAATGGTGAGAGACTACAGTGATGGTAGCTCGAAAAGAGGAGCTTAGTCTTTTTGTTATGCTTGGTCCAGGTAGGAACAAGCATAGGCTCAAAGAACTATTTGTGGGTCAAGGGTTTGCAGTATTCAGACAAGGATGCTTGCTGAAAGGTCAAGGAGGTTGCCCAACAATGAAGTCGACAAATAGAGTTTGAGGGTTTCGTCCTACGATGAGGTTGATGAAGAGGTTCAAAGAGATCGTCTGACGATAAGGTCGATGAAGGGATTCAAAGAGGTCATCCAATGATAAGGTCAATGAAGAAGTTCAAGGAGGTCATCCGATGATGAAGTCAACGAAGGAATTTGAGGGTTTGAGGAGATCAAGGTAAGATTGAGCAGGACTAAGCTAAGGATACATTGAGTAAAGCGATGGCTTAAGTACTGCGAAGAATGGAAACTAATGGAAGGTCATAGAAGGTTTGTTACTAAGCAAAAGAAGATAGAACCTTCCATGAGAAGCAGAAGCAAAGATAACAAGAATAGAAAGTGGAAATGAAAGGTGTGTGACGAACATGTTGTATGTTCTAGAGCACTCTAAAGAAAGCAAAAGGTACTGGGTCAGGCTGGTCTATCGTATCATCGAAAAGAAACGAATTGTAACAATAAGGAGGCACTAAGGCCGACTTAGAGATGAGCTCAGAGGAGGACTAGGATGTGAAGGTGAAAACCTAAGGTAGGAATTGCTTAGCTTCTACTGTACATGTTTGATCAGTATTTATACTAAGTAGTGCTAGTCATACTGAGTCACTACAAGTCATTGGATAGCCATGAGGCTGCGGAGACTAAGTATAGAGCTATGCGAGTCTGTGCAAAGGTACTGCGATCAGGGGCTATGAATGATGATGGGAAACTAAAGAGAAATAAATAGCATGGGCTGTGCAAATGGAAATGCATAGGAATGTTGATCAAAGATCTCTAAGTAAATATAGATAATAAGTGCAAGTAGACATGGTAAAGTCTAGAATGTGAATGGATATTAATGTTACCATGTCACATAGCAAAAGAATCAAAAGAAGACTGAGAGAGATTGTTATGTAGCAAAGAAAGAAACGATAGGGGGGTATCACCAATCATAACATTACCCCCTTTGTATGGTAAAGCCACTGGATTTACTTTAGTCAAAGGTGACGTCCTTGTTGTTGACGATGTCATCATCCCCCCAAGTGTCCTGCCAGCCATGGTAGTAGTTGGTACATCCCCAATTATGTCCATGGAGGGAACCACATTTCTCACACCTGTGGTGGTTGATAGTGGGGACATGGTCAGGGTCAATTCCCCAGTTGTTGGTGCATTGAGGGCAGGGGTGGTTGGGACAGGGGTGGTGTGTATGACCAGGGGCTTGGTGGTGGCAGTGGTCACATTGATATTGTCAACAATCAAGGGTACAGTGTCTGTGGTGACAACATTTGTTGCAGCGGGAGGGATTGGTGGGAGGGGGTGCAGGAATCTTGTCCCAATTGGTGGTTGCACCAGTATCTGAGAGGATGGTGCCAGTGTTCAGGTGTGGGATGGGAAGTCAGGTGGATGTGTTGTGCCTGGATAGGTCCATGAGCACGGCTGCAGCTTGTAGGCTGGCAGGGGTGTGGCGGGGGTGGAAATCAGTGGCGACAGGGGGTGTGTTCTCCTGGTTCTCAGTGAAGGAATGGGAATGAAAAGGACAGACAGGGATAAGGAAATCAACTAATGATGGGGGGGTGCAAGGGATAAATGATGGTCATCCATACCAGTAAGCCTGTCATTCCTCAGTGATGAGATTAAGGGCAATGGTGGTGATGACCTCCGCGATAGTACCATATGGGAGGACATGTTCTATGAAGTGTCTGAGTCCTAAATGATATAGGTTGTCCAGGGCTTTTTCTCTCAGTTGACCTACTATGGTCCAGAGCAGGGCATCAGAGGATCGGTATGTGATGGAAAGGTTCCAGATGAGAGAGGCAGTTTTGTCAAAGGTGGCAATGGCTGCAATCACTTTGGGGGACATTTGGTAGGCAGGGTGTTGTTTGAGTGTGGAGTGGGGGGCCTCTTGGGAGAGAATGTGGGTGAAGAGAATGTGGTGGTTGGGATAGTGGAGGTGGTGGACATGGACAGGGACTGAAGGGGGGAATGGGGGAATAGTAGGGAGACCAGGGGGGGATGCAGGAGTGGGAGAAGTGGGGGTTGGTTGTTGAACGATAGGACTGGTGGTGAGGTCATCGAGGACGGTGTCAGGGATGCGGAGAGCGATCTGGAGAATTTGTTCCTCAATGGCAGTGGAAGTGGAAGTGTTGCAAGTACGCGTGTTACATACACGGGAAGGTCTCTCACATACCTGAGTTGGTTGGGCTTGAGGAGCTTACAACAGGTGACGGTGGTATCAAGTAAAGAATCGATTAGAACTCAGCTCTGCTGAGTCCGAAAGTAAATACATGTTGTGTGTGAACTAATTACTATGTATGTAACATAGAGTCCATTCAACACTCCCCCTTGCTAAGTATACAGTAGATACGTAAAGCATTAAAACAGAGGGCAGTACTTTTACTTGGTGGAGTTAAACTCCAATCTGAGCTGGGAGCGGAATTCATTGAACTTGACACATCCAAGGTTCTTAGTGAACATATTGGCAGAATTGTCAGTCCCAGGGATATAGGCAAGCTCCACTAGCTTGTGGACCATGACTGCATTGTGGATGAAGTGGTATTTCACCCAGATATGTTTGTTGCGCTTTTCAGTCACAGGGTTTTGCACGATGAATAAACTACCCTGATTGTCACCACAGATGGGGATAGGTTTCAGCTTGTAGCCGAGCTCACTCATCATCTCATGGATCCACATGCATTGATGTGAGCAATCACTCAGCACCATATATTCTGCTTCAGTGGAAGAGATGGCAGTGGTTTTTTGTAAGTGTGAATTCCACAAAAACACACCATCGGCCATTTTGAGATAAAAGCTGGTTTGAGAGTGTGCAGTATTAATGTCCTGCGCCCAATCTGAATTGGTACAGGCAAGAATGCCCTTTCCAGAGGAACTGTTATAGAGTAGGGAATAGTCCCGGGTTCCAATAAGGTATTGGCAGATGTACAGAGCTCTGTCAAGATGTTCCTGCGATGGATTGGCTGACATGTGTGCTAGTTGGGTAACCGCATACGCTATGTCTGGATGGGTGCCGATCATAAGATATAGCAACGAGCTGATCATGGTCTGAAAATGCGTCCATAATTCATGTTGGACTGGGGCATCGTTCTTCACTGGGTAATAACCCTGTGGGAGAGGGGTAGGTGTGGATTTGGCATTGGTCATGCCGCATCGCTCAAGCACTTTGTCGAGATAATCCTTTTGGTCAATTTGGATGTTATGACCTTCTTGATGAATATTCATTCAGAGGAATTCAGATGGCTCTCCAAGATCACGACATTCCCACTTCTTCATGAATGCAGCCTTGATCTTGTCTACAAAGATCTTGTTGGGGCTGCAGAAGAGGGCATCGTCTACATAGACTATTGCTAGACAGATGTCTTTGCCTTTGTGATAAATGAAAAGTCCAGTGTCGGTTTTTAGCCATTTGAAGCCAAGTTCCACCATGGATGCATCAAGCGCTTTCCACCAGGCTAAGCTGGCTTGCTTGAGTCCATAAAGTGTGCGCAATAGGCAGAGGACTTTGCCTTTTTGGTTGGGAGGCATGAACCCCTCAGGAAATTCCATGTAGATTTCCTCTTCCAGTTTACCATAGAGGTATGCAGAGCATACATCAAGTCCAGAAATGTGCCATCCTTCCAGGGCTGAGAGGGCGAACATACATCGCACTGTCTCAAAATGTACAACTGGGGAGAAGACTTGGTCAAAGTCTAACCCTTCAACCTGGCTAAAGCCTTTGGCTACCAGGTGGGCTCTTTTATGACCATCTGACTTTTGATTGAAGACCCATCAGTTTTTAATCACCTTGCGGTGTTGTGGGTGCAGAACTACTTCGTAGACCTTGTGGTCCTTCAGCGTCTGTAGCTGGTCTTCACAGGCTTTAAGCCAATCCTTCTGCTCTGATTTAGGAAGCTTCTGGATATTGCGGAATGTCCACTCACGTAAGTTTGGGGATGCCCCAAAAGCGGAATCATGCAGGATAGCATGATTGCAAAGGAATGAAACCAATGCATCTCCCCCTTCCCATGTGAGATGATCAACATTATCCTCAGAAGTAGGAGATGGGGGGAGTCCACCAGGGACTGCAGGTGAGTGCGGAACTGAATCCAGAACTCGGGATGGGCCAGCTTCGCTGGTAAGGTCCTTCCAGCATGACTCACTCTCAAGGTCCTGGAGCTGTTGTAAAGGATGATGGCGCTCACCAAAGATGTTTCTGGGCTGCATCAGGGGGTTCCAAAGACACTCACTACACCTTGGGATAGGCAGGGGACCAGTAGGTGGTGGTTGGTGTGACGGAGGTGTCACTGGAGGAGGAGCTGGACTGGGTGTCTGGGTGCGAGGAGCAGGAGACAGAGATGAAGATCTCGATGTGCTCGGGCTCAGCAACAGTGAAGGAGAGGGCAAATTCCTTGAATCCATGGAGGACTCATCGCCAGAATCAGATTCTGACTTGGAACTCTCATCGGAACCAGCAGGAGCCAGAACCGGAACTGCTGGAACCTCATCATGGGTGTGAGTTGGTTCCAGGGGACCCAAATGGGGACAGTGTGGGGCAGAATGAGAGCATCTCAGAAAGAGAGTCTCATCGAAGATCACATGCGCCAATGTAATGACAGCATTTGTTGGTGACATGAAAATAAAGTTTGAGTCACTACCTGGGGCAATACTCAAGTAGATCATCAATTGTGATCGTGGCTGTAGCTTTCTGCCATGGTGTTCTGCCGGAATGTGCACATAGGCACCACAACCGAATACCTGGAGGTGATCAATGGATGGTTTCTCCCCCTTAAGTAATGTCAGGGGAGTGTCCCATTTCAGCTGAAGCTGTGGGGTCCAGTTATAAATGTGGGTTGCATGGAGCAGAGCCCATTCCCAGTAAGAGGAAGGTAGGTAAGCATGTAACTGCATAGCTTGTGCCTTGTCCATTAATATATGGATTAGGCATTCCGCACGCCCATTCTGCTGGTGTGCATATGGGGCAGACTGTTGGATGTTTACTCCGTTGTCCTTCAGGAAATCCTGAAAGGTGCCAGAAGTGTATTCTCCTCCGGCATCAGATTGCCAGTGTTTTATCATGGTGTTGTACTGATTTCAGACGAATGCAAACCATTGTTTGGTTGCACAGAGTGTCTGATCCTTGGACCTTATCAAGGTGGTCCAGGCCATTGATGTAAAGTCATCATAAAAGACAACTGCATACTTGTATTTCAAGTAAGACGCTACCTCGAAGGACTTTAAGTCCGAATGAATCAACTCAAAGGGAGCGATTGCCTGCATCTCACTAAGAGGAAAAGGACAATTCAGCTGTTTGCCAGGCTGACACCCTTGACAGAGGCCAGTTTTGGATGGGATCTTCACGTCAGGAAAACCCTTCAGGTGCTTTTTAGTGTGCCTGATGACATCAGGGGACAAATGTCCGAGACATCAGTGCATGAACTCATATTCAATCTCAGAGGCAAGTGACGACATGCTGGAGGGCACATCATTGGGGAAGATGGGTTTGGCATGAAGCCAATACATGGTTTGTCCACCATGACTGTGGAACTCCAAATAAGCTTCCTTGAAACACTGGTCCCAGATAGTTAAATATCCAGGCCTGGCACGAAGCGTAAGGCAGGTGTTCTGCAATAGAGTGCCCATTGACACTAGTCAAACAGCACATGAGGGCATGTGCATGACAGGTGATAGGCAGCATATGTGGTTGCCAAACCTTAGCAGAACAGTATCTCTACCTATGATAGGTGATTGGCCATTTGCAGTGGAAGCCCATTGGGGCTGGTCGAACTTCTGATACTCGATGAAGTCTGAGTGATCAGTTGAGAAGTGAGCCAAAGCTCTTGAGTTGAGCAGCCACATGTCTGATGGGACCTTGTGGTTGTGTGCTTTTTCCTTTCCCTTGCTGTCCTTACTGCAAGTGTCACACTATGTGAATTCATGTGTAGCAGATTTATTAGAACTATCTACTACAGGGAACATGTATATATGATTTACCTGCAGCAAATTTAATTGCTTGTCAGTACCTGATATAGATGGGAGAGGGGATATGCACTGCGATGTGGATTCCATAAAGAAACCCTTGATGTATTCATCATAGGCATTATCGCCTAGACTGATGGCATCCTCATCAACCTCCATGATTCCAGTGGTTCTGGCAAGCGGAACATCCGCGATCCATGTGGAAAGTGGGGTGGAGAGGCAGTCAGAGAGGGATTGCTCCATGCAAGCATGCTTGGAGCGGCAGGATGCAACTGGTTCAAGGTTGCGGAGTGTGGAGGAGGTCGTGGGGACCTCAAGGCATCATGCGAGTGATACAGTTTCCTTGGTGAGAGGAAATGCAGGTGGCCCATAGTGGGTCACACCAGATGTGTGTGCATTGCGGCGGGGGTCAGGAATGGGCAACATAAACGTGGTGACAGCAGGGGCAATGACAGTGGTGGAGGTGAAGGCGAAGGAGGTGGAGGCTTGTGCAGCCTCTGCCTGCTTCTTTTCCTTGCAGGTCTTCTTCTTCTCCTTTCACTTTTCTTTGCCCTTTTCAGAGTGGTTACCCTTCTGCTGCTTCTGGTTATTATTCCCCTTGGAAGAGGAACCACCAGGCATCTGTTGCTGTTGTTGCTGAGAGAATTGGGGTTCTCCCTGCTGCTGTTTGATCGCACTGACCTTGTTGGCCTATTGAGGCCAGGAGTCCTTGGTGGGACAGTGCTGCACGTACGTTTGCCATGACACTTCTACTTGTCGGGATATCTCCTCAACGGTGGGAACCGTCTTGACAACAACTCCTGCCAAGTTCATCTTGGGCTTGGTGGTGGTGATGGCGGCAGTGATGTGGTTGGCATACTTCAGGATCTTGGAGATCACGATTAATGACTTGATTTTGTCATCAACTGGGTATCCGAAGTTGGAAAGCCAGGAGAAGAGGGTGTCAAGCTTGGAGAAGCTCAATACCAGCAAGTTGTTGTCAGGGATTTGGAGGCCCATGAGGGCTTTAAACTCCGTGATGGCGGAGGAGACAGTGGGGTTATTGAACTGCTTTTCGAGCTTGATGAGGATATTTTCGGCATGATTGCCAAAGTCAATGCCACACTCATGAACATGGCATTCACAAGTGAGAGTGATGGCACCAGTGGCCTTGTCATCATCCTTGTTCCAATCTTCCTGCTTTTCCTCAGCATGGCGAATTTCGTCGGCTGGAGGGTTGTAAGCATGCTGGGTGATGTTGCCAGCAGTGTCCTTGATCTCCGGGAGGGGGACCAGGACAGAGGGTCGAAGCTTCATGATGTGGGAGTACACTCCAATGGAGCGGAGGTAGTCATCCATTTGGAACCACCAGGCATGGTAGTTCATGCCATTGAGCTTTATGATGGTGGAGAGGGAGGTGGAGGACATGGTTGATTTCTGGCAGGGATAGATGTTAGCATGGGCACCTTAAACTAAAAGTGAAAGGGACAGGATTGACCACATCGCTGAACATCCAGAGCCCAAAAACTTGGGGGACATAGTCTTCCCTTGTTTTGTGAGATGGAGAGCAGCTGCTCTGTGCAGCTTTCGCTTTGCAGAGCATCTGGTGGAACTGAATCCGCACAGACAGCTCAAAACATTCGCCATCTGGGGGTTGTTACGATTTACTTCTTTTTCTTGCTTACTCCTCGTTACGATAGACCGGCCCGACCCGGTATCTGTCACATTCTTTAGAGTGCTCTAGAACATGCAACGTGTTCGTCGCACACCTTTCATTTCCGTCTTCTATTCTTGCTATC
>JBBPLE010000205.1:0-34669 GCA_038089675.1 Boletales sp. KT-2023b
GCTTTGACAGTCTTTTGGTCATGGTTGACCATGGGCTTACTAAGGGGGTGATTCTCTGCCCTACCAAGAAATCCATCTCTGCTGAAGGAATTGCCTCCCTCTTTTTCCACAAAGTCTACACCTGGTTCGGCCTCTATGACAAGATCATCTCAGATTGTGGACCCCAGTTCACCTCCTCTTTTGTGAAAGAACTTGGATGACTCCTCAGGTACAACCTCTTCCTCTCCACCACATATCACCCTCAATCCAACAGAGAAACTGAATGGGTAAACCAAGAAATAGAAACCTATCTTCGGATCTTCCATGGCAATTCCCCTTCTACATGGTCTGACCTCATCTCCCATGCTGAGTTCACACACAATCACTGCCCCCACTCCATCACCAACAAATCCCCATTCTTCCTCATGATGGGATTTGAACCTCGCCCCCTCCCCACCATCATTGCTGAAACCAACCTCCCTGCAGTCAAAGAATGACTCAAACTCCTCTCCGCAGCCAGAGATGAAGCCCTGGCAGCCCATGAACTTGCCAGACAAGTTATGAAATCCCATTTCCATGGAAAATTTACTCCCTTCCATAAAGGTGACAAGGTTTGGCTAGAAGCCCAAAATCTGAAACATCTTATCTTCCATCTGAAGTTCACTCCCAAGCAAGAAGGTCCATTTACCATTACTCAGGTCCTTTCCTCCCTTACTTACAAACTCTGCCTCCCACACACATGGAAAATACACCCGGTCTTCCATGCATCCCTGTTATTGCCCTATTGTGAAAATAATGTACATGGGCCAAACTTCCCTTCCCCTCCACCTGACCTTATCAATGGAGAAGAGGAATACAAGATGGAAAAGATTATCTGACACCATGGAACCCCAAGTAACCAAAAATTCCTAGTCCAATGGAAAGGATACTTGGCCGAAGAAGACTCTTGGCTACCCGAATCAGAGTTCAACCATGCCAAGGAGATCCTATCTGATTATAAAACTCTCCACCCTCATATCTTTCCTTCCTCATTTCCTGCATCACCCACGAAAACCAAACATATCTGCTCCCACTAGATCTTCCTCCCCCACAGTGGCTACCACTGGCTGGACTACCCCTCTGCTCTATCGTATTCAAGGCCTCGACTCCACTAATTACAACCCAGGCATTCCCCAACCTACATCTCCTCCCCTGCGTCTCCCTGCTCTTGATCCAAACCCAATCGTCTCCATTGAACTACCCCTCTATGCCCAGCACATTCGTTCCGATGCCTTTCCTATCACTGAACAATCCTCTTTGATGCTCCTTCTTGAAACCCCTTATCTTATCACTCCCCTTCATGCCCATTTAGAACCCTTCTCCCCCCTTGATACCCTCCTTCTCCTTTTCCAAGAAATCCATAGTCTCTATCCCCTTGCCAACCAGATGTCAGACTACCCCATGGAACACATTGCCACCCTCCATGAAACCCACACTGAGCTGACCAATCTCATCCTTTCCATCATGCACCAACTGGAAATGGACAAACTAGCCAAGGGCATTCTACATTATACCTGAGAGCTTGACGAACGCCACCACCTCCACCAGAACCCATCCCCAGAAGCCTCCAAAGAACCCCTCACCCTCAAGGAACTAGCCATAATGGAATGAGCCGAAGTTAGTTGGGAGGGACAGCATAATGTACCACTTTTCCTGACCATTACCTCTACAGCCAGGTATGTTTCCATTGCCACTGACTCTCACACATCCATATCAATTGCCCATACTACATCTGCCCACACTGTGCATGTCACCACCCTGGCCACACCCAACATCACTGCCCTCATCATCCTTGCCCACGTACCCTCAACCCCATAAATTCCTCTTCCTTCTCTTCAGCTTCCTCAACACACTCTAGGCATTCTGGCTTCATCCCCCCATCACCACCCCAACTGCTCATCAAATGACTCTCTGACCCCCTGTCCTGTGGTTCTAGCTCAGCCCCCAGACAGGTTCCTCCCCCATCCTATCATCACTGTCAACCCCTCCATCCTCATCACCATCATTGTCGCCCATCTCCTGATCCTGAACTCGCTGACTTAGACCTAAATGACAATGACCCAGGATACAACGATTCAGCATATGCTAACATGACTGGTTCCCCTGGTGGAGATAGGTGTATGGATCTCTGATCTTTTCTTTTGATTTATTTTTCGTCATGACTTCAAATGTACTCCAGAGGTAATGTTATGATTTACTTCTTTTCTTGTGTTACGATAGACTGGCCCAACCCTGTACCTTTTTACTTTCTTTAGAGTGCTCTAGAACATGCAACATGTTTGTCACACACCTTTCATCTCCGTTTTCTATTTCTTGTTATCTACACTTCTATTTCTTATGGAAGGTTCTATCTTTGATTGCTTAGTAACAGACCTTCCATGACCTTCCATTAGTTTCCATTTCCCACAGTACTTAAGCTGTCACTCTACTCAATGTATCTTCAGCTTAGTCCTGCTCAATCTTACCTTGCTCCTCTGAATCTTTTTGAACCCCTTCATCAACTTCATTGTCAGATGACCTCCTCAAATCTCTTTGAACCCCTTTGTCAACTTCATTGTTGGACGACCCCCTTGAAACCCATCAATGACAATCATTGACCAAGCCCTTGACCTTCTGGCAAGCCCTCCTGTCTGAATTACCTTGAACCTTTGACTCCATTGTTAGTTCTTTGAGCCTACACTCGTTCCTACCCAAACCAAGCATAACAACTCCAAGAGAACTCTTACCTTAGATCAATGCAAGTACACTGATAAAGTTATCAAGTGTTTTGGTCAAGAGAACTGTAAGGAAACATTAGTTCCACTTCCCACTGGTTATATACCAAAGACCAAATGATGGGATTGCAAATTCCAAGTTGAGAAGCCAATACCAATCAGTAATTGGATCCTTGCTATACATTATGCTTGGAACTAGACCTGACATTGCATATGCAGTGATCAAGATGACACAATTCTCTTCCAATCCATCAGAAGAACATCTAGCTAAAGCAATGCAAATTGTTCACTACTTGTCTCATACACCACAGCTTTGCATTACCTACAGAGGTAGAGGTGAAAGCAATGGACTTATTGCTTACTGTGACATAGATTGGGCTGGTGATGTGGAGACTTCACAATCCACAACAGGATATGCTATATTCTTGGCAAATGGAATAGTTTCATGGCTTTCCAGACATCAGAAATGTGTTCACCTGTCATCAACAGAAGCAGAATACTGTGGAATGACAGAATGTATGAAACAAATCCAATGGATTTCTAATCTATTTGGAGAACTTGGTTTTCCTCAAACCAAAGTACCTATGTATATTGACAATCAAGGAGCTATCTTTCTAGCCTCCAATCCTGCACAAGAAGGTCACACCAAACACATTAGAATACCTCAACATTATATTCACAAAGCTGTTGAATCTGGTGAAATCAAACTATTCTATGTTCAAACCAATTCACAGTTCACAGACATCTTTACCAAGAACCCTGGGAAGATCAAATTTGAGGAAGGTCAGAAATCCCTTACACTTTCAACAATCAAGAAAGGTATTGCATCTTCTTGATTACTCCTATTTCAAACATGAAGAGTGAGGGTGTTGAGAATGTAGCATGACTAACAATACATGATCACCTGACTTTAGTAGAATGTCAGAGAATATCATGGAATGTTCTTGCTTAGTCATGGAACTCCATAGAACTTCTTAGAAGTGTATGGAATGTCATAGAACCTTCCAGAAGCTCACTCTAGCATGCTGACTGAGCTAACACTGTTCATTTGAAATAGAGATATATATGCTATTGGCTGAATACTACAGAATAGTATAGAATGATACAAATATGTACATACAAGCCTGCATGTATATAAGCTGGGCCTTACAGCCCACCTCTCTTTCCTCAGTACTCTGAGGAGGCATATAAACGTCTTACACCTATTAAGCCCCTACCAGCATACTCTCTTGGTTGGTCCTTACAACTGTCTCTCCTAGTGAGTGTTCCCACTAGAGACCTCCCATTATCTTCCTCTGTCCCTTTGTGTTCAGGTTAATTCCTGAAACTTTTTGCTCATGAGAGTGGTGAACATATTTCTACCAACATGAATGATGAGCATACATGTCCTCCTTGGTTGATACCACATTCTGATCATTATTCAGGCTACATTATTGCCCAGGTGCAGGCTATCTTACAGCCTCACACCAATCCCCCATTGGATCCTCTCCTCTATGTTCAATTTTTTAGTTTCTCACCTACACACACCCAGGAACTTAACAGTGTTCATGTTGCCACTCCTGCCCCACATATAGAGATGTTTCAGGTTCATTGTCAGATTCGTAGTGATGACCAATTCCTGGGTGACATTGTTTACTTGGATGACATCCATCAAGTTGTTCAGCTGGTTCCTAAGTTTGGTTCTCAGGTGCCAGAAAATATGACCTGTGACAACAGCTTAGAAGTTGGGGGAGAATTCTATGTTAATTCCTTTGCAGACAAAGAGACATTCCATGCTATCCTTAGTTATCAGTAGGAACTGATCTTCCAATTAGATGTAAATCAATCAGTCTTGCCTGGCATGCCATGTTTGTCAGCAAAACAATGTTTATTCACAATTAAAATATTGGGTTTCAAGAATTTCCCTGTCTCACACTCATTTAGACTAAATAGGAAAGGAGCGAAGCTGTCTTTACTGTCGCAGACCGTGGTTTCGGTTGTGGTGTCGCAGACCTGTCATGACAAGTCAAGACAGCTGTTCAATCCACTGAAGCACCACTGCAACGAAAGTGCGTTTCTACTCGGCAGACTGGATATCCGGGCCGCTCCGAAGGATATGCCAACCCCACCAAGGTGGACCTTGTCGAAATATCAAGTCCATATCGTCCATGTGCATGATCACTCATCGTCCCACCCAGAAAAACACTTGCAAAGAGCGCGAATTAAGTGAGTTTGCGTATATACACCTTGTTCTAGTCTATCGCGTCCATTGTATTCCTTATCGTAACGCAAGGCTAACCAAACGACAAGACGTCAACAGAAAGAAAAGAGAGAGAGATGTCGAGATACAACGACTGATGCGACGCGGTTGTCCGTGATGATCGATGATCGATGAGGGTATGATGCCAATGTCAAGCAACCAAAAATGAAACAAAAAAAGTGAGAAAAATATACAGCGGGTGACGACTTGAATCCAGGTCACGACTGCGACAAGATCTTGTCGATCGACTCGTTCAAAAACTCTCTGCGTGACATCAAGTCCGCCTTGGGGAATTTGGCCATCATCGCCTCGCGCGCCGTCCTAGATCACATCAGTACCCACGACACGCAAAAAAAAAAAAACATGATACACACTTTTTGGTCACCGTCATCAAATCCTGCGTGCTCAAAAACGTCCTCAGCGCCTGAAACACCTCCTCGTCCGACGGGTTCGGGTTCAAACTCGGCCCCGCCAACGCGTTCACCGACGTCGCCATCGACATGGTCGACACGCGCATGTCCCGCCCCATTGGACTCGGCGTGTACATCCCAAACCCACCGGATTGAGACCCGTTGCTGTGTAGCATGCCCATGCCCATCATCGTCGCACGCGGGTCCATCATGCCATACACGCTCCCCGAGTGCTGATACCCAAGCGGTCCCATCATACCCATCGTGCCCCCATAGTCAGAGCCGGTCGCACTGCCATGGCCGGTCGCCATCGGCATAAAAGGCATGGGAGGCAGTCCGTACTGCGTCATGACCGGCTGACGACCGTCGTACATGGATCCCGCGCGCGAACCAGCATGACTGTGGTGCGACGCCGTGCCCCGCAAGTTACTCGTCGAGTTGTTGACCGCGTTCGTGTCCCGGTAGTAATCCTCGCCGTGCGACGGGTGCGGCGAGCTTTGGCGGGAGGGCGGCGGAAACCGTGGTTGCGAACGCGTTTTGCTGATTCCCGTCTCGTCCGAGTGACGCGACACCCCATCCCATGCCTCCGCCTCATACTCTGCCAGTGGACATCAATGACCGAGAAAAGGTTTCAGAATGACAACGTACCACTAAACTTCTTGAGCGGAATCATCGACTCGTCGAACCGTTCGTCCTCGTTCATAATCACCTTCTTGCTCCCTCCGTCACCGACCACGATACGTGTGTTTCCCCACGAAAAGTCGTCCATGCACCAGAACGAGTAGATTGGCAAAAAGAAACTGTACACTGGGTACCTGTCGCCAACCATCAGCCTTTCCGCGTAACACGACAAGATACGACGTACGAAAGGAGATAGACGACCATCCAACCCACCAGCATGAATTCACGTTTGATGATGAAAATCAATGCCTGCAACGATTTAGTTGACTACGCGTCCGTACCAAATCGAAAACATACCTGCAACCCATACGTGATACCCAACATGATGATCGAGATCAATGGTAACGAACTGCTCCCCGTTGCGACCGCGATGATCAAATAAACGAGCTACAAGTAGACCATCAGCACTGTCCACCCCCTGCACCATATCGGCTTACATAAACAACCGTGGCCGGAAGAATCTACGATCAACGTCAGTCATGCCACCCAAGAAAAAAACAACACAACGCACGATCGTCCCCAACAAATCGATAAACACAAAGAACCGCATCGAAAAACAACAAAACCCGCACAATTCGGGCAGAACCACCAACTCCAACAGGTTATGCACCGTCGAGTTGATCCACCGACGCCGCTGCGAGAACAAGACCCGCCACGACTCCGGCGCCATCGTGTGCGCGACCGCGTCCGGGATGAACTTGGTCTTGAACGTCGGAAAGTGTTCCATGAGGAGCGTCGTCAGGAAACGGTCTTCACCGAGCGAAAAGAGGTTCTTCTTGTGCAGCGTGTCAACGTTGCACTCGGCATACTCGTCGATGATGCGGTTCGAAATGATGATCGGCCGGCCCTTGTCCGCCGTGCGAACACGATAGAGGGAGAAACATCCAGGTAGACAGGACACCGAGCCAAAGAGGGACTCGAACGCCTTGGAAAGGTGGTGAGAGATGTAGTACTCGTAAACCTGAATCATCGTCCACCAGGAGCCTTCTTCATTAGACAACTTGGTTTCCCCACAGATACCAATGATACTCGAATCGTCCGCGGCCGAAGCGACCAAACGATTGAGCGACTCGGGTGTGACCGTCTACATGATCGTCAATCCTCCCGATCGCACTCGACATGAAAGATCATACCGTGTCCGCATCAACCGTGAAGATGTACTCGTAAAACGTGGGATCGATCCCGATCACGTTGCGCATCTGATGGAAAATTTCGAGCTCCAACGGCGACATGGGTGCATCAAAGTGCACGCGGTTCAGATAATGCATCAGCAAAATTTGACTGTCTCGCTTGCCACGGTTTCCAGGCTTGGAACGCTCCGTCGGCTTGCCCACTTTGACCACCACCATGTACCTATACAACACGTCAGCCTTGACCCCACCAAGACGCAACATACGCACGGCACGACATGACCCTCGTACTCGTACAACCCCGAGTACACTTTACCATAATTGATCTGTCGTGACCCCTCGCCAATCGATCGGAACATCAACGGCTCGGGATCGATCTTGGGATCGACACCCAAAATATCCAACACGATTCTTGGTGTCGTCCGGTCGTTTCCGCTTCCGATAATGTTGCCGTCGCATATGATGAACAGCAACTTGCGCTTGTCGTCGTACTTGAGTCCCGCAAGCGAATCGATCGTACGTCGGAGCGAATCTTCACCTTCGGTATAGCAGGGAACTTGGCAGAGAACAAATTTGTCCAGCATTTCTGGCGAACGCTTGCCAGTCAACTGGAGCGCAGAAAGGACTGAAGCACATATCAACGCCAACGTCACACAATGGTGGACGAAACGTACACTTGAGAGCGATAGACGCGCACAGAATACCGGTAAACACGAGCAAGAGATAACTCTGGACTGTACACCGGGGCGTCTTCCGAAAATCGACCTCGCCAAGGTAAAACATGTTCTTGAGACAGTTCACGTTCTCCGTAGCCGCCGTCGAATTTAGGCCTGAGATAACGCTGTTCAAGTTTTTGGAGATGTCCTGTCCAGCTTGTTCCTTGAACACCGTGGTGATAGCGGAATTCAAAAATGAATAGGCGTTGCTGGTTGCTCCCTGGTTGAGCGAGACCGTGTTTACGTAGTCCGACAGGTCGTAGACACCGCCGTCCCAGATGGCCCAAACCCTATCCACCGCATAAGTCACGATCCAACAACAAGGCCATACAGCACCTTACCGTTGAATGTTGGAATCCATCGCCTGCGAATACACCGTACCAGCATCCCACACCAATGGACCTTTCCGGTACTGCTGCATCTTGGGCATAAACGTCGAGAGATACCAATCGGTGTTGTCCAACGCAGTCCCCTGCTCCGGCTGCGTTGCGCCAGACTTGTGAATCGCATTCGGCACCAGTGCCGTGAAGTTCTTCGCAGTGAGTTGCATCGTTGACGACGATACGAGTCCCGAACAGGCGACCGTGAGGGGAGGAGGGAAATAGTGCGTTAGATCCTGACCCACAAGGTTTTCCAAGTCTGCAGCCGAATTGGACGGGATACCAGAGAGATCGCTGTGGTCGCCGTGGATAAAGTTGGAGAGGTCGTAGACCGATCCCTGCACCGAAACCCACCAGTCCGTGTTCGCAGTGTGTTCCGCGACTTCGTTCGAATTCCAGACCTTGTCGAAATTGGGGCAGAGCAGCCGACCGAACTCGACAATATAAAAAATCACGATCCCGTTCATGAGAAAGATCAAAAAACAGATGGCGACTTTCTCCCGCCATGCGAGACGGACGTCTGGGCGCTTCATCCGACCGAGATAGTGCAGCACAAACGAGGGGATGATGCCGGTCAATAGCCATACAAAGAAGAGCCACCATCGTCGTGACGTGCTGGTGGGTATTTCTTCGACGGCGGTGGGCGGGGCATTGACAGTCATCACGCCCTCCTTGGACACATAAGGTGACGAACCACCGGGGCTCCCAACCTTCTTATCCCATTCTGACCCCCAACCGTCCTCAGGGTCAGTAAATCCCGGCGTACGAATGTTGGGCGAAGGTAGCCCGCTGACGCCATATGGAATATGCTGATTTGGATCCTGATATCGCGACCCACGGCTGCCCACGCGCGCGACGAGCAAATTGTCACGGCTCTCATTGTCGAAAACTTCATGCCCGTGCGTGTCGGTATGAGTGTACTCCGTGGCATCGTCCGGGATTGCACTGTCATCGTCTTCGATCGCATCGGGCACCAACCGCCTCTGTTCCTTCTCAGCCGCACGAAGCACATCCTCAACCGTTTTCCAGGCAACATACGACAGCCAGATTAAACGGTGGCCGACGACAAAATCCGTGCCCTCCTTCCACCCGTTTGACGCCGCACATTGCCTGATCCGCTCCGCATCCGAACCACGCATTGTTGGCACATAGCGTGCGCAGAAGGCACTCTTCTCCATGTCTGCAACAAACTCTACACTGCGACGCGCGACCGTTTCAGGGATAAGAAGCGATTTCAACTGTGCCTTGACGCGGCGTTTGTCGAACGAGTTGGGGGAATTGGAGTCATTGGGTCGGATGCAGGAGATGGTCCAAAAGCGTGTTCGATCAAAGGAAGTAAAAATTTCAGAGAGTGTGTGGTTGAGTTGCGAAGAGACGGTGTGTATCTTGGTAGGATCTAGGGGGGGATGCTCTTCGTTCGGCAGTGGTGCGGAACCATCGAGTGAGGGGATACGTGTTGGTCGACGAAGTGGACGAGACGACACCTGCGCTTGAACAACACAGGACTCGTCCTTAGAATGCTTTTCGGCGGCAAGCGAAGGACCAGAGAGCAGCTTGGCCACAAATGGATCCGACGAGTGGCGGAGTAGCGATACGAATGCCGAGTCAAAGATATCACAGTCTTTCTCGATAAAAGATGAAATGTCGTAAGAGCAGCTCCCAGCATAATGGTTAATTCCGAACAGATTCATGTCGTTCTCACCTCCCTGACTGGGGCTGGCTACGAAAGAAGCATGGACACCATATTTGGATACAAGTTCTTGATGGAGTTCTTCTGCCTTCCTATCGCCCGCCTTTCCTGATTTGTACCATGAGCATGACTTGCTGAAGATGCCGAGCATACCACCGGGCTTTCGGGTCGCACGCTCGCTCAGCTGAGCACCCCGAAGTAGTTCAATGCAGGCCGCATTATCCACGGTGGCAATGGCTGGCAGGGAGATCCCATCACCAACCATGTGACTGTTATAGCCTACAGAGTCCTCAAACGTGTTGCGCCAGACGTAAGACTGTACCAACTCGTCCGCGAAGTTGATGCAAAATTCATCAAACCCGTTTTGACCAAAGGCGGAAATGAGGGGTGCGGTGCCCGTCAACATCATCGATCCCGTGCCCGTGGGACCGCGTGTCTGAAAGCCAGGTGT
This sequence comes from Boletales sp. KT-2023b, assembly GCA_038089675.1. Lineage (NCBI taxonomy): Eukaryota > Fungi > Basidiomycota > Agaricomycetes > Boletales > Boletales sp. KT-2023b. Next base: position 10,430 of record JBBPLE010000205.1, read on the forward strand.
ATCGAGAAGAATTAATTGGGTCGTGGGAAGGGCATCGCGGTTCGCAGGGGCGATCTTGTGATTCGCGGTCTCGACGACATAAGCGAAAAGAATGGCGTACAGATCGCGTACGAGCGAATCACGTTGGAGCGCACTCTGCTCGACGCTAAGCAGAATGGTGTAGAGTTCTTTACGAACGTAGTTTGTCCTGTTGGTCAAAGACTGGGCAAGGTCATCCGGAGCGACACCGAGGAGGCGCGCGACACGCTCGAGGACAGGAATATTTGCAACGGACGCAGAAACGTCCTTTGCATCAGCAGCCTTGAATTGAAGTTTGCCGAGGAGGAGGATGGCAACGAGGATGGTAAAAATAGACGATAGGTGTTTTGGTTTGAAGCCGAGGGTGCGCATGGCGATGCGCACCTCCTCCATGGCGATAGCATCGTCGCTAAAAGGTCCACTAGGCAAGCGATAACAACCCGAAGAGGCCAAAAGGGCATATTCAGAAGGATCGTCAATGTTGAAAAAATCGCGCTCTTGCGGGGCAGCCCCAGCGAGGAACTGATAAAAGATGTGAAACGTGCGCTCCTCGTGGACGAGGCGAGTTAACCTTGATTTGTCGAGCGCGAACGCGAGGACTTTAGCGGAGTCGATGCGGCCACGATCGTTGAAATGAAGTTCAAGATAACGACTGTGCCGTGATGCGTTTGGATTTGAGACAGTTTTTGCATTTCCAAACGCGTCGAGGAGGGTGTGAAGTGCTTTGACCTGGCTGGCCATCCGAAGTTCTTTCTTCGAGTGTGCAGAAAGGCGCAGGACCTGGTCCACGAGGAGACGTAGCGTGGCCGTCTTTCCAGAACTGGTGATGCCGCTGGGAGAGAGTGTGAGGGGAAAAATAAAGACGTGACAGACGAGACGTACCGCGCGATGACGGACTGGGACTGTTTGGTGCGACGCATGAGCAAGTAAATCTGAGCAGCAAGTTCATATGGATGCGGCTGGAGGAGGGAAGCACTAGAAAGAGGGAGAGCGGTCTCCTTGTAGCATCGTTCTTCATATTCCTTGGCGTTGATGTCGTTGACGTTGGCAAGGGTTTTGTACGGATTGAGCACGACGAGGTTGGTCGTGCCTATTCTAGAGTAGGGTAGATCGGAGCGAAAGCGGGAACCGAGGACGGTGAGAATGGCATCGTCGGAGGGGTAGACGGTAGCGGAATGAGACGCGGAGACGAGGAGGAGGAGGTCGCCGGTGCTGACGGCGTGGGCGGAGAAGGAAGAGGAGGCCATGCAAGGGCCGAATCGAAGGAGCGTCAAAGGAGAAAGAGCGTATTTGAATGAAAAAGGCAAGACACCGCAAAAAAAAAAAAAGGCTGGCGGTTGACGGTCAAGTTCTAGTCACGTAAATATATCCCACCACTGCCTAGACCCGGATCAAACTCAACTAGACATTGACAGCCCGGTGACAACGTGTATTTGTTGAATTGTCAAGAAAACAAGGGTAGAACTATCCCTGGGCTGACAACTCCTCCTCACGACTCAGCGCCTCTTCCCATCCCTCTTCAAACATCTCCCCGTTCTCTTTTGGATGCGCGACAGACGCCGCAATCTTGGCCTTCTTTTTCTTCCCTAGCTCGCCCCGCCAGGCGTCCACCACCTCCGGCACCAAACTATAGACACCGACATCAACGAGCGGCTTACACCCCCGCGTTCTTGCTCACCTCGGTGCATATGTCCGGGCAAACAGTGCCGCTTCCGGCGCCCGGTTCGTCTTCACCAGCAAGTCCACACACGCCTTCGTATCTCCCAGCTGAAACATGGTCGCAAACGCCAGATTATTGACCCCCTTTTGCGCTAAGAAAACATCAGGCAAATCTGACACCTTGTGCTCGGCATGACTCACCTGCAGAAACAGCAAGCTGTTCCAACCCCTCCTGGTCGCCCGTCGAGAGCAACAAGAGCATCAGCGCACTTAAATCATTCGCCCGCTCAAACGCTTCCCGTGCAAGATCGAATCGCCACACCGCCAACGCACGATCGCCCAACGCCTTCCACTTCGTCTCCGCTTCGTTCTCGGGTACAGCGCGTGCAATCTCAACAGCCGTGTCCAGGTCGTCAAGTTGCAACGACAGATCAAATTTATGGTCCGAATCCGTCGTCACTTGCATCGCCAATTCCTTGAGGTCTGTCACGTTGCGTGAGCAGGCCAACACAACGATCGATATTGACCACCTACCTCGACCTTCGAGGAACCGTGCCACCTTATTCAACTGCTCTTTGGGTAGTGTGGGTAGGATCTCGGCAGCAGCTTCCGTGTCACCGCGAAGAACCGCCGTCTGATACTCGACCACGCTTAACGACAATGCATAACTATACACGTTCACGTCCTTGTCTGCGAGGTACACCCGGTTGTGTGCGGGTATATAGCCAAGAATGTACAGTGGGCTGGAAAAGATCAGATCAACAAGGACATTGCTTAGAATCAGCAACATACATGTCCGATGGACTAATGGTATACGACTCGTTCCCGACAAAGTAGTTGACCCGGTTGCCTGTCGTAGTGTAGATGAAACAGTCGCCGACCCACTTTGCAGTCATCACGCTGCAACAGACGTGAGCTCCCCTTGCACTCAATCAAATCACTCACTTGTCAGCGATCTCAGACACAACATCAAACGCCTCCTCAACGCCTTCATCCGTAATCTCGATGCCCTCCTCGAGTTTGGAAGTATAAGCATCCCGATCGAAACGCAGAATGTAAAACGATTCCTCGGACGCGATCGCCACGAGAGACCCCGTCCCTGACCAATAAATCTGTCACCACCATCAGTCAGAGACCTCCTGAATCGCGACAACCCACGCTTTTCGCATCCACGTCAATCCGTCGCACGATATCCCCGCTCTCCCAATCCCAAAACACGACAAAGCCCTTGCCGCGCCCACCCAGCAACGGTCCACCATGCACCCCATCGATCGTCCAGCTCCCCGATCCCTTCATCACCGCACCCCCACGCTCCTTGAAATTCTTGTACACCCGCACCTTGAGCTTGCTCTCCAGCACCGCATACGTGTTCGAGTCCCCCGCCCACGCGAACGACAGTCCGTTCCCAAACGACTTGTTCCGCCACGCGAGCGCCGTGTAGATAATGTACTCCCCATCGCCGACGACGGTCACGAACCGGCCGTTGGGTGAGTGAATCAGATGCGTCGCGAAAATTTCGGTCGTCCCGATCTCCTTGGTCGGAAGCGGGATCCGATTGCCTTCCGCGGTCGTGTCGTCCGACAGACTCTGCACGTTGCCCGACAGCACGAGCTGGTTGCGCGTGTAGATCAGTTTTCCCGTCGGATCCATGCTGAACGTCGGTTCGTCCCGACCGAGCTGTGGCGTCGCTCAGCGCACGCACTCCCATACGGGCGCGAAAAACGGACCTTGATGACGACGATCCCTTCGTCGAACCCAACCGCAACCTCGTTCGCATCCCGTCGCAGCGATACGCACCACGCCCGCTCCAACGCATAGCTCAGCGTGTTCTCCAACCGATACGTGTTGCTGTTCCATATCTTGACCGTCCCGTCCTCGCTCCCGCTGATGATGATCGGCAGGTTGGGGTGAAAGACCGCAAACGAGGGATTGTTCGTGTGGCCCTCCAACGTCTGCACGCAGCTCTTGCTGAGATAGTCCCACACCTTGATCGTCTTGTCATCGCCGGTCGTGACGAGGTACGGCTTCTCCGGCCCAGGATAGAAATCGACGTAGTTGACGCCCTTGTCGTGCGCGTCCATCGTAAAATTGGCTGCCGCGGCGCCGAGCGACCACATCTTGACCGTCCGGTCGAGACACGCAGACGCGAACGTGTTGGCGTCCTTGGGGTTGAAGGCGATGTTCATAATGTAGTGCGTGTGGCCCTCGTACACCTGTAGAACACGTATACGGCGTTCGCGTCCACGGTACACGTCAGAACGCACCTGAATACACTTCCACTGCTTGTCCCAGTCCCATGCCTTGATCGTCATGTCGTCGCTCCCCGTCAACACGATGGCCGCCGTCGGATGCACCGCCAGACACCGAATGTAGTCCGGATGTGCTTCGAACGAAACGACTTTTTCGTGCGTGTTATAGTTGAACACCCGGAGCTGAAAGTCGTCCGAACCAGCGACGAACCAATTTTTCCGAGGAATGAATTTGACACAGCGGACGGGGACGTTGGAGACTTCGAAATTCTTCACTAGCGCGCCCGTTTCGTGGTTGTAAATGTTCACCGACCCGTTGTAGAGACCAGTGAGCAGCCATGGCTCGGTGGGGTGAAAATCGGTTCCTTTGACGCGGTCGGATCGAGAGAATAGCTTACGCTAAAGGACGGTCGTGCCCTCATTTAGATCGGATTGTACCCAGTCACCAAAAGTACTCACAGATACGTCGAACAACATCGTTTTTGGAAGATTCGGCCGCTGAGCGTCGAGAACGTTTGGTTACTTGGCTAAGTAGCAGCCTGTCACATGTCACGCGTGACTCTCAAGACTCCATCATCAATTTTTATATGCTTAAATAGTGGGCCTCTGAAGTATGGGAAATACTTCATGTTGATAATACATTCTCAACATTTGTAAAGCAAAAAGGAATTCACTCAGCCTTCTCCCTACTTTGTTTGATGCATCAATTCTCAGGGGAAGAAGAATGTTCACATCTGGCAGGAACAGTTGATAGTCCCCTGGCGCAGGTCTTCATTTCACTCGTGTATACCAACCATTTTTTCTTCATCTATGCTCGTCCGCTCAGAAGAATCGTCGAGAGGTATCAAAATTTCATCTAGTCAAACACATTACAGACATTCATGCACACCTTGTATCAAGAAAAACATCTCTCCCAATCCCCGTTTCCATTACTCCGCGCATACGCCTGACTCGCAATGAAGGCATCCAACGTACACAGACCGTCTTCATCCGCAGCACAAAACCCGAGCGGTTGCACGGCATCGTTGACCAGCATTCTCACATATGCCTCGTCGCCGCACTGCAGCTTCTCCGTGATCAAGCGGCCACCAAAGGGCGTCATTCTAGAAATGCGGAATGTTCGGTCTGCGTCCAGCTTATGGATACTCGGCCGCTTCTCGGGACGGAAGAGTCCGATCGCAGAATAAATGGCAACCATCTGGTTATCGTGCGAGAAATCAGCGTAAAAACTGCGGTCAAGAGGGAAGGTGTCCGGGGATCGATCGAGCGTTTGGTTCGTTTGCGTCTGATCCTTGACAGGTTCACCCGTCAATCTAGCCAGCAGCTCGTTGACGTATCCGACACCTTGAATAGGTCCCAAGGGGTTACCGTGCCTGACGTACAGATCAGAAAAACACGGGTGCCACCATGCTAATCGGCTCACCCAGTCTTGTAATACTTCTGCAAATCATCGTAGTACTCGCGCGCTTGCCATTCTTCGGCAGTGAACAAGTCACAAAACGGACTGGCGGACCCATGGAAGATCGTCTCAAAGGCACACACATGCATGAGTTCTGCGACGTCGTTTTTGCCTAGCCTCACGCCCTTTATAGCCTTGTTAAATCTCTTCACAATGGGCGGAGCAAACTTTTTGCGCCAAGCTTTCGCCGGTTCTTTGATGCCTTTCGCATTAGGGCACATGGAGTCGTCCAACGTGTTGTTTGCCTGGTCATAAGAATTAAGGCTGGTCGCCACCATATCAAGACAAGTACTCACGCCCTTTTCTTCCGAGATGATGACCGATATACTCGGCGAGTAAATATTCCCGCTGGCGGCAGTGAATCCTTGAGGACACGTCAGATCAAAATGCGTCGAGAAGCGAGGTCAAGATATACCCTGCGTCCAGTTCGCGGCCGAAAGCACTACGCGCTCACTGTCCGACGCCCTGACAAAGGGCATTTGGTCGTCGTCGACCAGGTGTTTGTACCGCAGATAGTGTTCGGATCCGGAGTCAAAGGACCTGAAAACGTTGAACGGGCAGTCGTAACATACAAGAGATATCGTACTCTTTCTCGCCAAGGGGAAGCAGGTCATCTGTACCGAGGTCCCACACGAAGTCATTCAAAAACTGGTACTTCTTTCCAGAGTAGGACTTGGCCTTGAGCAACTTCTTCAAAGGTTTTTTGATCCGGTTGGTGTTGCTCGCGGTGGGAAACCTTGAACCGTGTCTCTGAAGCTGCGACACTGTCACAGGGAGCCCGGACAGGACTGCGGTTGACATACCAAGTTGACCTAGATAGGGGAATAAGAGATACGCAGAAAGGAAGCCAATATGGAAGCACCATACCTGAACAATCTCGCAGTGCTCGGGTGGCGGAACGTATTCGGCAGCCGGGAAATATGGAGAATGCGCCGCCCACGCTTGTTGGATCTCCCTGGACAATTGAACGCCGTTTGTGTTTATCTCGATTTCGGAGGGTGCCTTCGCGCAGCGGTGCCACCCATCATGATAGAGGTAGTAACTCGCCGAGAACAACAACGCGAGCCCGAGCAAGGTAACCCGCAACAAGCGCCCTCGACAACGAGAGGCGCCCGAGCAGGAACTCTGCTTGTCATCTTGAGGGGAAAGAGTCAGACCGCCCATGGTGCTGAAAATGTGGGATGGACAAGTGACGCATGAAGCCGGGTGGAGTGCAATAATTTATGGATGCACGTTCGTGCACTGCTGAGATAAAGTTGGAATGTCGCGTTACCCAAACCAACCAAACTTGGATGTGACCCACCCAGTGGCGATTGCTTCTCATACATACTTAGTGAAGCGGTGCTCAGCAGATGTGACTAGCTAGAATATCCAAGACAACCTGGTGACCTTGCACCAAGCAACGAAGCGTCAACTGATTGATGAAGATATTTCAGACCCCCCAGCTGCCAGATTCGAACTTTCATGACTCCATTGCCAACCCAATACCAGTGGCAGTGCAGTCTTGGCAAAACACTTATCTACCCTCACGATGCATGCATGCGCAGTGTCCATTTGTCTTTGTAACCACACGAAATGACGGTACGCATCAATAAAGGAAGGGCAAGAGCCATTGAGGTCGACATTAAAAAGATGTGTGGTTCATATATAACAAGGTTCGTAACTCATTCATATTAATTGAATCTCAGAATCATGATCCGGGGGGTTACAGTAAATGCGCCTGTCTTAGGCACGAAGCCGGCATAATATCCAAGAACGCCAGATTGAAACTCTGAAGGCATCATCTAATCAATCTATCATCATGTCGGTTGCAGTTCGCTGTAAGCTTGCCTGCAGTGGCCCCCGGTGGGCGACACTCAAGAGGTGGACAAGAGGACTGGGCCATGCTCTGTTGGGTCGATATGAACGTACGCGCACAAGGAACGACTGGTGGTGTGACAGGTAAGCCGGTGGCCGCTTACATTCGCGTCCGAATCGCTTCTGCACTTGCCGTTTGGTAAGTCAATTGGTCAGCCCAAATATGTAATTTCCTCACTGGCTGGGTGCTGAGCGCTGAGAAACTGAAGATGACCGTCGAATGCCGACCGGCGCCTATATCCAGGTTATACCGCGCTTTTCGTACCGCACTACGAGTCAGTTCACGAAACAGCCTAATTGGTAACTGGGGGTGATATTTGGGCTTACGGACTATAACAAAATTGCTCTCTCACGCATGGATTGACTCAAACTAGTTGTAAGGAACAAAACAGAACATGAAAGTGAGTGCGACCAATTATATGATTGAATGATTCTTTGGTACACTTCTCGTGCACCGTGAAATCTGAACCCAAACTACACATCACACAATGGAGGAGCTCTACAGCTTTGTACCGCGCGGATACCACCCGACGTGTGTCTACCATACCAATCGATGGTGTCACGAATCGACAAACTGTTGCAATGCTTTATGCAGTGCCCCCATCATCTTCAGGTATTCCGAAGCTGACTGACAAAGACGCTTTTTAGAAGGACCGATGAACGACTTGAGCTTCCCAATTCGGTATCCTGATCTATAATCCGCCATGTATTTCGAGATAATCTGTTCTCCGAGTTGCGAAGTGTCCCGGAGTGCTTTCTTGAGCTCCATCGACTCCGCTGCGTACCCTCTCGACTCCCGCAGCATGTTGTACAGACCAACGAACGTCTGCACGCGTCCCTTGGCAAGCAGCTCCGGGTGGATAAAAAAGCGGTACGGCTTTCCGACAAATACGACTCGGGGGTGGGTGATAGATTCGCTCGTATCGGGATTGGATAGATCGAGTCCGATGCGCGGGGAGCAGTATACGGTAGGACTTTCGCCATGTGACATAGCCCTTTTCAGGCACATGTACGTGCCCCGGGCTGGTGTCTGTGGAGAAAGCGCAGAGATGTCACCATTCCAGGCTGTGTTCACGAGCTGATGAAGGCTGGATGCATTGCTGAGACGCAGGATCTCGTCAACGAGGAGGGAAGGGCCGCATATCACTTGATTGTCGGCACGGCGGCGGACAGTACGCAAAAGAATACCACCTCGTATGGTCACCGGAGCGTTTGCGGAAGTCTGCGTCCTAGCAGGACCCCCGATGGTCAAGTCAAGGCCTTTACGCGTTCCGCCCCTGTAGCCACCTGCGGTTGCCATGAGACCTGGTGTGGAGATAGGAGGGCGACGGGGTGACCGGTGGAAATACCTACGTTGAAAGGGATGAGAATGCGTAGCAAACATGTCGATGTTGAGTTACCATTGTCCGCTGTGCTCCTGCTCTACGCTCATATGAGTGAACGGATCTTCGTGGCAATGCGCCTTGTGAAGGTAGAGTTCCACCTCTAGTATGTCAAAGTCTGTGCGCGTGCCGTCGTGGACTACAGATAGGATCGTATGGCAGAGCAACTCCCGAGCAATGGCTTTGAAACGCTCGTAAATCTCTTCCGTCGTGTTCAATGTCGAAAAAACGAGCAACGATGCAAAGCCAGGACTCAATGTCTCGACACTCTGAGTCCTGGGGTAGACGGCGCTGTCACCGTCGTCCCGGGGTCCAGGTAGTGCAAGTCTCAAGGCTTTCTGTGCATAATCTAACAGAGTTGACGTCAATGCAACCAATCTAGTTTGACGATGAGAATGAACATATCACCTTGGCCTTCTTCCACGTCGTCACGATCCTCAAGCTTTCGCTTGCCAACAAACATAGCGTGTCAAGTTGTCAACTATTACCACGCAAAATTCCGGGTAAGCGATGGCATGTTTATACGAGCTCAAGATACACTTGGCAACGTTCTCGACTTCCGGTGACCGGCGACGACAGGGAAATAGAAAGTTTCAAAATGTTTTTTATCCCGGTATCTTTTCCATTACGGTGACTCGTCTACACGGCATGAATCATATAGATGATTTGAACTGAAAATATCCAGGCTCGGGTGCTTCATGGTCGCAGCCAACTGGTCAGACCAAAGCTTGAAATTGAAGGGAGCATGTAGACTCCGTGTCAAGCGCTGTCTGGCTTCATGGCAACGTGGACACCGCACGCGACTGCGGTGCAATACGTCACCCAACTCGTCCCGCATAGGTCCGTGAATTCCTTGAACCTCCTGCAATGACATCTATCTGGAGCTCACAGGGCTGTGTGTGTAATCTCCGAAACTTGAAAGTCCAAAGTATGGACCGGACACGGGACTATGATTGTGTATAAATGAGGTCCACTCCAATACCAGTTGACCATGGTATTGTTAACAGGTCTGCATTTCTTTGCCGTCATTTGAGTCTGTGCTTGATATTGTCATTGAAGTGTAAGCCGTGCCGTCAGTCTAGGTGCGCGCCCGCCTGCGGCCTATTGTCATTAAACACGTGTTTGCCTCACTCTGCTCACCACGCGATTATCAGCCCGCTGCGGTGCGCATCATACCATCATCGCCAAAGGGCTCCTGTCTTCTTGCGCATGGTCGACCTCGTCGAAACCGCCAGGCATGACCCACACATATATAGGCGATGGCCGCTGTCGGCATACTCGCTGCGTCTTTCTTTGCACCCCCGCCTCGCCTGACAGCTGTTTGGTTTACCTCAATCGCTCAAACCCACTCTCTCGCCCTATTACTTCATTATATCTCTTCCCTTAAGTTTCTGTTCACTTCACGACCATGGCGGCTCCTCCTACTCCCCAGAGAAAGTCGACCTTCCGTTCTCGTGTCGGAGGAGCAATAAGGCGTTCGTCCACTGCGTTCAGTATCCCTGGTTTGCCAAACCGTGGAAGCTCGACCACGCCGCCCCCCGACTCTGATACTGCCTCTCTTGCTGGTAAACTTTCCAGGGAAGGTTCTACCACTTCTCTCAACAAAATCGACACGACGCCTCCACCAGCAACTGCTCCCGCTTCGAGTGCACCGAGTCCTATCCCAGAATCACCTGCACGGGAGGCTGCTGCAATGGCCGCTGAGCCGCAGCCGGCAGTAGCCAAGGTCACATCCCCTCTCGCAAATGAAATCAAGGCTGAGGCTGGTCCTACGCCTTCTGAACCGATCTCAGGGACACTACCAACTTCGAGGCCTGCCACAACTCCTCCACCTTCAGCACCTGCGACCACTCAACGTCAGTCCAGTCAAGCATCGTCCGCAGTCGTCGTCGACGAGGCCCGCGCCTCCAAAACGACGATTGCAGCCGTGCTCACGGCTGAACCCGAGGACATCTCTGCATCACTGCCACCAGCCGCATCAGGGCCGTCTTCTCGTCCTTCTTCCAAGGGTGCCACGCCCCCTCCACCAGCCTCGCTCCCTGCTACGCCCGCTGCGGCATCTACGAACGCCTCCGGCTATTTTGGCGATATCCCACGCTCGACGACGCCTGGTGGACTTGACAGCGATCCCGACACCAACGTTTGGGCAGACCATCGCGCCACCTCCGAAAGCGGCTCAGAAGCCCCCCGAGGGCGTACGTTGGCCAACAAGGCGTCCAGGTCATCTTTACGCCCTTCCTCCGCGGCGTCCTCGCAGATTGTGCCACCCCGGCCTCCAAGCCGGAAACCCAGTGGCATTATTGCGGCTCGTCAGACCGAATTGGCTGGCGTGACAAGGACATGGAGTAACAAGAGTGATATGGGTTTCCCTGGCATGGCGAGCATGCCGTGAGTACTCCTAGAGGTTTCGATGGGATCGTGCTGACTGGACAAACCGCACTTGTGTCCGATAGTCCGAGTGAGGAACCGAAGCCCATGATAGTGGAGCCGCAAACAGCCGCAGTTTCCCCAACGGATACCCTGCATGTCCATGAGTGAGTACAGTTGTTTCATCGCAAAAATGAAAGTTGACGGTGTAGGGACCATGATCCTCGTTCTCCACGTGACGATTCGTTGCTTCCAAGTGAGCCGCAAGTGCCTTTGCCTGCGATGGACGAGGTCATAGCAACGGGGTGAGTATTTAAAGCATACCATTATTCAGAATCGTGCTCATAAACATCCTGCAGTCCTTACCGTCAAACTTCCGGCAGTAACTTTGATCGTAGCGTCAGCGAAAACGGAGGCTATTTCTCGCGTGCCACCGAGTAAGCATTTGAGTAGCTCACGGGAACCACATCACCTCACTTGTGTGCTGTAGCGAAAGAAGACCCTTGATTTCTCGGCCATCGACGCCCCCCATCGTCACCAACTTCCCTCCCCAGACCGCCTCGAGCCAGATCGCGCAGTCCTACCGCTCTGCCAACATACCTGTGAACCAGCCCGTTCCACAGTGGGCATCGCCTGCACGGTTCAACGTCAACGGATCTGCACGCAACTACGCGTACGGCACCACGACCCGACCGCACGTCGTGCGCGGATGGACCGAGTATGCGCTCCCGCACGGACTCCGATACTACGTCAACGAAGACAGCCGAGCGATCACGGACCTCGACCTCCGCAACTTGAGTAGACTCGAGGAAGTCACGAACGCGATTGATGTGTCCGACGACGTTCCCGAGGGCTGTGAGCTTTGGATACGTACTGGGACGAACGCGAAGAAGGGGCGGCGAAAGAGCAAGGCAGGCAGCGAACCTGGCTTGTTCTGGGTCGACCATCGTCATCGCCGTGTCCTCACCGAGGTGCCAACGGACGACTGTGTGTCATCGGGGTCGGATGAGAGTAAGCTGGTTCGCCACGCTTCCGCGTCGCGTGGATGCTGACGTGAATGGGATAGGACTCGATGATGAATACAGGTACTGGGCGTTCATCGAGATGCATCCAGCGCACGTCCCGCGGGTGATCGTGGAGGGCGCGCGCAAAGACGCGATCGACGTGCTTCATTGGTCGTACACGGATCGTCTCCTCACGCACCCTCATCTACCGCCTACCCCGCCGCCGTTCAGCCAGGAAGAGTGCATCGAACTGCTCAAGTTGCTGAATGGTGCGATCGAGGTTTTATGTTCGAGTTTGACTTGTGCTTGACTGTGTCATCCGCAGATACGAACCATCCGATCACGCCTGCATACACCCGGACCGTAGCCCGCATTCTTTTGCGTGGTGGTGAGTCACAAATACCTGACTAAGTTTGGTCCGACTCACTGCCTTTTCCAGCACATTGGCACCAGGCCAACTTCCGACCCCATAAACCGTTGCCGCGCGATGTGTCGTACCCACAACCGGTAAGGAGGACATCCGTGATCCGCACAATCCTCGAGCTCGTCCTCGGGGTTCTCTGTCTCGGGATACCCTTTTTGTTCATGGACAAGGCCAGGCAGCATGGTCAGTTTGACATTGAGGCCACGCATCTCCCAGAAAGTACCATGCCATTCTTTGTTGTCGGCGCCTGTGCATGCTTGGTGGTGAGGTTTCTCGTATTTCTTGTGATCATGCACTCATTGGCACTACACACCGCGAATTTAGTCTGCGATCATCCTCAGCGCGTCTGTCACGCTCATGTCCTTCCCAGGGTTGGACAGCATCACCCGGATCGGTGGTCTAGTCGCCATCACGTGCTCGGTCTTGAGCATCGTCACCTCGTTTGTGTCCATCTTTCGGTACAAGTCTGAGATGGCGCGCGGGACGGGTCCGTCGACGGAGGGCTTTGTCATGCTCTCGGTGAGACCGCCTCGTGTTCTTTCATGCGAGATGCTGACACGATCGGATCTGGTAGCGCCGAAGCTTCATGCTCTCGATACCGCTCGTCTTTCTCGCGTATTCGGTCGCGGGGTTCGTGACGGGCGTCGTCATTTACTCGTTCCGGAGTGCGACGCTCAATTTAGCAAGCGTGGGGTCGCCGGTTGCGGTCAAGTTTGACGAATATACGCGGTTGATGGTCGTGGGTGTGCTTGGCGCGCTCGCTGGCGTGTTGATCGTGTCCACGATGGTCGCGCGGAGATGATGGATGACGTCGTGATGTGGGGGGGGGGTCTGTATGAGGTGTGTTTGGATGGATATGACCACTTGTATGACATGTAGTTCTGTTTCCTTTTTCCTCGTGATTGAAAGATGTAGTCTAGGTAGTTAAAGACGTATTTATCGTGATGTAACACCTGCTTTAAAATGCACTCTGAGCGAATGGACACTGATAGGAAGGTTAGCATTTACGGCGGTAGGCAGGCGTTGCTTCGATACGGTTGACAGAGAGTTGGTGTGGGTATCCTGCGTCATACCAAGCCTATCTGTTAGATGACACAGCGACATATAAAGCACGAAATGAGATCGAACTTGCCCAATAGACGATATAATTCGATGGGTAGATTAGGTAGCTGTGGGGAGGACAGGACCGGGAAGAGGGGGGGGGTCTTATTTCCTTGTGCGTAAAATAACTCATTTGAAATGCTGTCATGGTGGAGTTGAAAATAACTCACCCCATTATTATTCAATCAACCGATGCGTGTCTTTTGAGTAGGAACAAGGCACGTACCGTCCGGGCCGCGGATCACGGCGCGATAAATGCGACATGCGCACTAGTTATGTTGCCACGGCCGCATACAAGGGCAATGACGGCGGTCACGGGGCTCGGGAGAACAACCAGTCAGCTGTAGGGCTCAATACCGTGGCTAGGTCAGTGATGCAATGAAACGATCAACGTTGGTTGACCGTAACCGATGCCCTGCATATGGGCCTATTTCGCCCTCGTTCCCACTCCACTGCGAATTTGAGGGTGCGACTGCGTGGGTAGGTGGTTCAGCTGCCACCTTGATTGCCAAACTGGGGGCTCATCCTGCCGTCTTTCCCCCCTTCGTTTCCGGCACTCGGGCTTGACAGAATACGCAGAATACGCTCAGATAGGACGTTGAATCCAGCGTCAATCAGAGGTTGCAGCGATAAGCGAAGAACCCGAAAAAACCGAATTGATTTTAAATATTAAAAATACTATGTGCCGAGATGCCGGATTCAAAGCAGTGAAGACGTTCTTTACCACCAGAGATATAAACTCTCTTTGAACCGAGCCACTCGCAACTCCTTCTTTTCTTCTCATCCACATCCATGACCTGGGCAGCTGCCCCAATCTCTATGAGTGCGATCATTGACGACAAGCTCTACATCGGAAAGTATGCCACTCCATTCGACTGTGTATTATAGGTAACCTTATGTCCTGCAGCCTCTCGGCAGCCTTATCGCTCGATGTGCGAAAAAAGTTGGGAATAACGCATCTGCTATCTGTTTGTGTGGAGCATACGTTCGATCCCCAACCGAATGCGATGGTGATTCCAGTGCAAGACTGGGAGTATGAGGACCTCCTTATCCACCTTCCTGACGCGTGTCACTTCATCGACCAAGCCCTCAGCAGTGGTGGAAAGGTGCTTGTTCATTGCATGATGGGCATTTCCAGAAGTGCCACCGTCGTTTGTGCCTACCGTGAGTTTACCGTGCTTTCCTTGTTTGTGTGCCTCGCATCTACAGTGCTGTTTCCTTTCCTTGCAAGTCATGGTGTCCCAGCGACTTTCTGTCTCAGCGGCAATACAATACGTTCGAAAACGTAAGTGTATGCGAATCTGACTGACAAATTTAGCTCATACGCACCCTAAAATCATAGGACGCCCTGAGATTCGTCCAAATTATGGCTTCGTGAAGCAGCTCCATGCGTTCCAGCATTGCCGTTACAAGCCGTCATGCTCCAACGGCGAATACATTGCTTGGAAACGCCGGCAAAAACGCGAAGTCACGAAATACTTGAATATCCTCACTGACTGCATCCCCGTCATCCCGGATCAGCTATACCTCACCAGGTTCGTACGTCGGATCAGCCCAGTTCCACGAGTGCTTGACGGTGTCGCACTTTTCACCAGTGACTTTCCAGGAGATACCGACGCTGCCGAATCTCTCTTACTCGATTTGGGGGTTACGCATTTACTTTCCATTTCGTCTGCTCAGCTTCCAAAACCCAATCTACCACCGATCTTTCAACACCGTTTTATAGACGTTCCCAATAATGCGCGGGAAGCGCTACTGCTTGAGCTTCCCAACGTGTGTAATTTCATACGCGACGCGATTGATCATGGCAGTCGAGTGCTCGTCCAGTGTCGCGTCGAGCTCAGGGCTTGTATTGTAGTTTGTGCTTATCGTAAGACGTTGTATTTGTTTTATCGGTGCTTCTGCTCACTGTTGTCCAGTCATGATTTCACGAAATATTTCTCCTCGGCAGGCATACACGATCCTCGAAAAAGGTATGTGCGGACCCTTTTCTAGGTGTCACATGGATAATTTTTTTGTAGCCCTTCCATTGTACAATCCTACGCCGGTATTTTACCGTCATCTTGAAGTATTTGCAGCATGCGATTACCACCCCACTGTAAATCACCCTGTCGTACACGCTTGGCTGGCCGAGCAATCCGGTGGCGCTCCCCTCAAGCTGAGCACCAAAACACAGTCGATCACAAAGACGGCGACTATTACTACTAACCCTCCTTCACTCACGATCGCTACATCCACCACGTTGACAAGCTGTTTGCCCGCGGCGTCGATCGATACAATCGATATGGCGGCTTTGCATGAGGCATTGTCACGATGTCGGCCAACTAGCCCGGTGGCTTCATGATACTATGTACTTAGTATTCGAGATGGATATTTCCACCATCATGAACGTTCAAGTAGTGTATACTTTCTAATACATAGTGCTAGCTATACCCCCTCCTTAGTGGCTGATCAGGTCTCCCACACCGTATCATCCGGGCTGGACAGCCTTCCCATGATCCTTGACTGTCAACGACCACGACGACACCCGCAACGTTGCCGGCCCATCAAACGCTCTAATACTGCCATAAACTATATCTGAGTTGCTTCTGACCCGCCTCGTGTTCCACCTCGTTCTGTTGCCTTTTGGCCTAGTCACGTTGTCTCCGTGTCGTGCATCCCGCATTTCCATCCACACCGATTCCGTGACAGCCTCGCAAGCCTCGTTCTAACCAATACTTTTACCACCATCTTTCCATCGCAGTCGCCCATGTCTTCCACCAAGAGTCCTAACCCATACAACGGTGCTCCGCCAAAGTGAGTTTCCTCATCAAATCGGATCTGATTCTCCTCTTCATTCTTCTTGACTTGCGACCGTCATGTCATCTTGTATCCAATTCCGTGTCTACCACGACGATCTGACGCTGGTGATGAGACAGGTACCTCAACGATTTTAGCAAGGCCCTCGCGAGTGAAGTGCGTATTCTCCTGGCAGAGGTGGGCAAGCTGCGAGATGAACGCCGGCAACTGCAATTGTGTGTCCCCTTGCCACTCTCATCTTCCTTTTTTCATTCATGTCCATCTTTCCTTTTCACCTCGCCGTTCCATCCACCGGACATGATGGCACGTTTTCATGCTCTGGACCTTGTGGATGTCTGAATCCACGCGCAAATGGAAAAACGGAACAGCGAGATTGCCGAACTGATGGCCGTCAAGTCAAAGCATGGTGCGGGAGGGGAGTACTCGCCCAACTGGGTACCCACGGTGAGCTTTTCCATTCTCCCGCCTTTGCCGTATTGGCCGATCACATATGCATTCTCTCCCCTTCCATTCTCACGCACGCCGAACGACCCCTGTACATGTACGTGTGCTATTTAGCCACAAGAGCCACCAGCACCGCCTCCTGCGGCGACGACCCCTCCACCGATCGACGACGGGGTTCCCGTCCAAGCCCGCCCCGCATGGAAAGTTGTCCATAAATCGACGCGGCGGGAGAGAGCGCCAAAAAGCCTGCCTGCGCCGACACCTCCACCCATGCCGGCGATCGAGGCGCCCAAACCAAGTATGCCCGCCTGGGCACAGTGGCGACGTATGTATTCCACTTGGTCACTGAGATATACTAAACCGGTATACAGCCAATCCGTCGGTTATGCCGGCGCCTGTGGCGCCTGCACCGGTATCCCCACGACCAATGACGCCCGCTGCGCGCGCGGGACTGTTTGGTGAGTTGCCTCGTGTGGGTGTCTTTTTCCGTGTGCTGTTCACACTGATCGTCCGTCTCCCCTTACCCCCCTTTTGGACATGTGATGTTAGGACCGCCAACGCCGCCTCCCAAATAAGTGCGTGTGCATACGTTGAAACGTCAACGTTGGCGTCACGTACGCACCTCCCTTGTTTATATTATTCTGACCCAATGGACTGGAGGGCTACCCCGCGCTTCGCCCTCTTTCGCGCCGATCTGATCTGATCCCGTCTTCACTGTCCTTTTTTCTCTCACCATTACCACCATGTCCATTTTCGGCCCCAATGTCCGTATCTATATTCCATCCCGTTTTTGGTACCGTTGTATTTTTCAATAGTGTTGTTCCAGCTCTGTCGTGTGTTACATCTCTTGTCGTCGCTTGTGAATACGAATGTGAATGGCTTTTACCCGTTTGTTGGAACTTATCTGTTATTCGCTTTGCTTCCAGTCGAGGTCGTGTCCGAGTGCTGAATTACATAGGGTGTTTGAGCCGACGCTGCCGTAGTCTAGCGACGGGTGGGCGAAGCCCCGTTGTGGGGAAACCACACATCAAACAAGTATTGAACGACGAGCATGCACAGCGGACCGAGCTTCGGTCCTGTTTGTTGCCAACGTGACACGATGGGAACAGGCTGCTCTCTACAGCAAAAGCCGCTAGTACGATTGGATCGGCCGGTTGACAGTAACGTCGTGGGCAGTACGGCCATGGCCGGGTACATACGTGCGCCACAAATCCGCCCCGCTTCCCGGGACCTACGTCTCTTCCTCCTGCACCCCGCCCCGTCTTGCCCAGGATCAGCAAAGACGATTGCGCTAGCGCCTGCGCCATCTCCAGTGAATCCGAACGCCGTGTCGATCTCGCTTCCGCGTCTGCCCCGGAGATCGCGCGCGTAAAGTTTGCGCAGAGTCAAGATGATTCGGGGAACTAGCGTGTAGGGCAGTATGGACTGCAACACCGCAAACAGGCACAGTTTCCATCCGTTCGTGGGCGCTGTTCCCAAGTCGCAATTCAGCACGTTGACGACCGCATAACCGAGGATGCTATTCATGGCATGTTCTCGTCAGTTTGGTAGCGATGGAAGAAGAGGGAGGTTCAGGGAGAGAAATATGGACGTACGCGAGAAAGTAAACTATTCCTTCCCCCACGAGTCGGTTCACGTAGCGGTTCGGTCGAAAACACGTCATTTTGTACATTTGGCGCTGCTCCTTGGCGAATTTAATCACGATGAGCAGACACATCCATGTCCCGAGCATGAGCTGCACGCCATCCAGAAGAAATGTCTGAATCAAGGGTCCTGATTCTGCCGTGCAAAATGTAAAATCGATTACTTGGGTAGTATGCACTGACGACAAGACGATTGGCGGATATCTGGTTCAACGCTGCAAGGGGTGAAAATTTGCTATGTCTGCTTACCTGTGTAATCATTTCCAGTGGCCGTGATGATAGCACAAATCAAGAGGACGATGACTTCGATAGAGTACAATGTCAGGAGAGTGCAGATGATGATCCTCGAACAATGATATAACGCCCACACGCGGAGGATCATTGCCACTGCTTCCATGGATATCATCCGGGCCAACCAATTTAGGGAGCAAAATCTTACAATCTGCAGCACAAATGAAGACCATCTGTGTCCATTGATTAAGAATGAGAGATATTCCACCTTTGATCAGAGTAAGAGACAGGAAAACAGCACGCCAGATACATTTGCTCACAGCTAGTTGATCGCCATCGGTTGTTTAGAAATGATGTTGACCAAGAAAGGAACATCAACGTGACGTACATCTAATAATCAACATATTCTGTTAATATTGAGGTATGAAGTCAGAAGAATCACCTTTGCAGGTCCAGGTAGGAATGAACTTCCCCCTTTATCAGGAGACCAGGTCAGCCAGACGAGGACAGAATTTCAGACTTTGAGCATACAAAGGGAACCAGTTCTAATGAACCAATCAGGAACTGTTGTGTGTATGTAAAGAGACATACATCATTGGACACAGCCCGAAATACCGAGCCTAGAAGTCAATAACCGATTGAAATTGACAGTTGTGAAAACGACTGGAATACACACCAGAAGGAACAATGTAGAGACTCGTGTCCAGGGCTTTTGCTGTAGCCATATTAGAATGTATGTTAATTGTCAAATGTATTTGCCATCACACCCAAATATATTCAACCTGTGCACAGCACCGTCAAAAGCACGATATCTGTGCATAATAAAGCGTGCACACCTCGTCAGATAAGGTGAGAGCTGTGGATGTTGAGGTAGTCAAGGGGGAGAATATACCTGATACAGAAAAACCATTTCACATACTATAATCATATGCAACAGCAAAGATGACCACGACTAGAGGACAATTCGGAGATGAAATCAGCAGGGAACAATACAAAGGTCGACAATAACTTCACGTGATACGTAGTTATTTAGTTGAATGCTTGTAATAGCTAGCTGCAGATCAGTAGTCATTATGCCGGTGATTCATTAACTTGATATGAGCCCGGGTTTTACTAAAAGTCAGGTATGTGGCAAGCTCGTGCCAGAATGAGGTTGGGTATTACAGACAGATGCTCGGGGCGCTGCACGTACCTTATAATCCAAAACCAACAGCAAAGAGGCGACGCGGGCCCCGGCGCATGAATGAAGTGTCGAGCATCAGAATCTCAGGGGGCAGTGAACGACTCGGAAATGTCCCATGCAGGTCGCCAGGTTTCTATCGGTGGGCGATGCGTGGACTAAGCCTGGTAGTCAAATCCACTACTTTGCTAAATTGACGTACAGGATTGAAACTTGAAAGACAAGCACAAATTCTCGATCACATATCACTCCTCGCGCGGTGGGCTCCACATTTTCATCTGTAACTCTTCCGCCCACAGATCTAGACATGGAAGTGAGAAGCAACTTGCGACGCTTAAATTATAGCCAAATATGGTATACAATGTTACATAAGCACTGAATGCCCTCTCGTGTCCTCACACAAAAGCTATCATAACTTGAGAAAGTCGTATCATACACTTGCGAAGATAGGCGCCAGTAAAGACACCCTGGACACCATAAAAACTTCACAGTCCCTGCTAATTTCTCTCTCCTACGTGTTGCCGATCCTCACTACACTCGCCAGACGACGATCAATATCCCACTGGCAGGCCGCCGCCGCCCACGGCATGTCACCGCGACCTGTCCAGTCACTTAGAAGCCGATGCTACCATCTAGCGGAGACTGTCCCACCCAGATATCTGCCGGCTGATACAAGAAATCCTTTTCAAAGCCATCTCCGGCTCCCTTCGCACAGCATCAGGGTAATTTTGAAATTTGCACCACCGCCCCGACTTCGGGTGTACCCAGACCGTCAAAGTGTGGTTACCTCCTACGACGGCGGTGCTGGCCAGACTTTCGCCTGGGACACATCCTAGGCTGCGATTGCATCCAACCGAACGTAGACCAAACTGACAAACATACTTACGCATCTGAAACAGGGCGTCCCTCGCCTACAACGCATCCTCAAGAATTAGCATCTCTCGTCTGGGTTTTTGACTTGTTCCCGGGTGATCGGAGGCAACACGCATACCCGATAGGCCATCACAACGCGAAGGCTGCGTTCCACCTCATTAAGTAAACCCGACTGATTATAGATCAAAGACTCGCCGCCTCCGACGGAAAATCAAACATCAACTTGGGAATTTTCGTCAGTATAACTCATCTTGGCCCCCTGCTGTATCGGGAATGGCAGGTGGGCTACTACGGACTTTTCAGCCTCGTTTTTTTTCAACAAAAGGAAAAGAGGGACATGTTGCTCTCCATAGCAAATTTTAGCCACGGTACAATTGCACTGCTGTGAGTGAAAGATTCTTCTTGCATGCAAAGACTTGACGCTGTTTACTGGAGGCTGATAGTGATTTCGTGGTAGTGCGGCTGTTACCAGTGCACAAACGTCAAACGTCGAAAGGGAAAACGTGAACATACGGAAATGGGAACGGGAATGAACCCTCCAAGCCACGGAGGGCAATCGACGGCTGAGCATGTCACGTGGGGTGGAGGATGCCAGTGGAGTCAAAGTTAGTTGATAACATTGTCCAAAACGTGGCTCAACGTTGGCAATACTCGTGTTGTTGTCTTCATGATCATGTTTTGGACAATATTCTCACCAGACTTACATTTTGTACGTTTTGTATTGTTAACTCTGTTGTACCAAACGACCGAGTAACAAAGCGTCCTGTGGCGTGTGGTTCAAATCCGAGGCACGCTGAGGACATGCTAACACGGCCACTTTCGATGTTTCGCTTCTTCACAGCACGTGCACATTATCTGATCCATGTCTCGCACTGATCAGCATGTTGTGCCTCAGCCTGTTCACGTTGTATATTGCGGGAGTGCGTAGGCCCTTTGAGTGCGCGTCCCCACCCAACTCATTTCTTCTCAACCTAGTTTGCACGTTTCCGCCAGAGTATTGCGAGTTTGGTTTGTGTCTGACGAAGTGCAAGACATGGTTGTGTGCGACCCATCCAGAGCTCTACGAAAAGTGCTACCCCGAGGGTGAGTCGTTTCGATATCGATGCCATCGACTCGGATCTTTAACTTGACGATCGTATACTGGATCTCGTCAGAGGTACTTCTGTCGACACTTGGAATGCTCGGCATCAAAGAAAGGTCCAAGGCGCTTGCCAAGTTCAAAAAGGATGCCGCTCAAATTGAAGCCAAAGCCAAAGCCCAGGCAGACCATGCCCTGAAGAAAAAGATGGTTTGTGCATGCGTTTGCTGCTCCACGTCGACCCCTGCCTGATATATCACCAGGAATCCAAAAAAATCGTGATCAAACGTGTCCAGCGAAACAAGGACAAAGTTGTCACGATCATCCATGGCCTAAAAGCGTTTGGTGTGGATCGCGATTTGTGTAGAAGACGGCGCTCATGCATGCGATAGACATCGACCTGAAAAAGGCAGCCAAGTACCTCGCCAGGGGGCTTGCCGCAGGTGCATGGGTCTCGGAGAACATACGAGAAAAAGACAAGGACGAGCTCGTCGTTCAAGGGGACGTATGGAGGCCGATTCTGAAATTGATCAAGAGCAACGCAGGCGAGCTCCAGGGAATCCCCATCGCAAACGTCCACGTCGTGGATGACAACGAAAAGGTCGTGATCAAGCGCAATATCGAGCGCAGCACGCAATCGCCCGTGACGGTCATCCAAGGTCTAAAGGCGTTCGGTAAGTTCCATATGGGGATGTGCATGTCTGTGAGGATGAAAGGCGCGGCTGACGTGCACCGCGCTTGTGACAGACGTTCCGATGAGGAAGGCGACCAAGTTCCTTGCGTACAAATTGACGACGGACGCATGGGTCCCAAAGAATGCGCGAGGAAAAGACAAGATTGTTGTTCGAGGAGACTTATCTGAGAAGATCCTAGAGTTGATCGTGAGCAGTAACACGGTGTTCGAGGGAATCCCTGCTGGAAGAGTCAAGATAGCAGGAAACAAGAAAAAGAATATGAAGGAGTGACCAAAGAACCACGATTTGTACTATGCATTCTCATGTAACCAAACTGTACTGGATCATCTCGAATATATATGAAGCGCCATCGAGTTTAACGTTCTTGTTGTATTAGTGTGATTGGTACAATCGCGTTGTCTAGGTCAACCTGCATGCTTGTCACAGCGCATTCTTGTGATAGTGCAAATTGCTTCGTGTGACCCATCAAAGACATTAGTGAAGAAGTAATTACTTGGTGTTTTGCCGGGTCCAGGCGGCGTCACGCACCACCTTCTTATTTGATTCCGACGGCCTGGAGTGCCTTAGCCCCCGCTCTTTCACTTCCTACGCGAACACCTTCGAGGCAGGGTGATTTGATCAATCTCTCACCTCCGTCTTGGCGCATCCCTTTTCCCCAATCCCAATTTCAGCACCGTTGTATTCCCCCGTCCATCAACGGCGCTTCTATCTGTTTATTGTTACGAGTTGTTTTCCTCGATCGTGTATACCGAACGTATGTAAGGGCTAACGGGGCAATCGTTCCGGTACCGTGGCGTAGCAGATCAGTCGGAAAAGAACAGGCATGTGGACGCGAAACCGGTGAGAGGCTGAGAGTGTGGACGAGAAATGGGTGATACGGCCCGATGGTGTGACCGGATACGCACATCCCATTTACATGTGCGTGCAGAATCATCTTTGCTCTCCGTATCTGAATGCCCTTAATCGTCGGTCTTGTCGTTGGATACCCGAAATTTGTTTCCAAACGGCAAAGGAATACCTTGGCAAGTTCTGTTATAAACGGAGCCAAGCGCCATCAACAAAACTTGTCACATTTCTCCTATCATGATTGATACGGAAGCAAATATCTGTCAATGTCTGTAGCAAGTATAGAATAGACTTGTCGGCGCGTAAAGCAGTCATCACATTCTATGGTACAGTAGCAAGGTTAGCCAAGGGTACAATCGTGCAAACACTCGGTACTCGCCCCTAGCGAACCGCATCATGGAATACGGCGATCAGCAAGGCGAGCAAGCAGTATTGACAGATTCATAAGAAGACAAGTCACGAAGAAGGCGGAACACACTTACGAGCAACGAAGACGCTCAACACACGTTCCGCGATTATTCAAAACACAAAAGAAAGCAGCCACAGTCGTCCCAGAGGACTCAATCTCGGCCTATCCGTGTCAACCATGAATACCTCCAAGTCGACGACCACATAAAGTGTTGCCCAGACAGAGCGGCACTGCGATCCGACACATGCGCCAGGCAAAAACACGACGGTAACACGAAAAGCGAAGGGCGAAGAAAAATATCTTCCTCGAAGGTCCACCCGGTTACCCAAACCTCACTAGTGAGATGGTCCCAAGTTGTCTTTCATCCTGGGAAGTTGCGTTGAAACAACATTGTCAGATATGGAATCGATGGGAGACATATCAGGACAAACACTATAAAAACGGTTAACATATATACTGTCCACCATGGGGCAACGTCCTGAAGGACAATAAACGAGGGTTTAATATTAAATTTAAAAAAAA
>JBBPLE010000205.1:39554-53484 GCA_038089675.1 Boletales sp. KT-2023b
GTAGTCGTCCGTCCACGGTTCAACGTCCCCCGTCATGATTCTGAGGGGATTTCGCCCCAGAGAAAAGTAGGGAAGCGGCATTTAAACAATCGCCTCACCTCTGACGCGCGGGGCGCTAGTGAGAAAATTTTCTTCTCGAAAATAACTTGGGAAGCCAGGGCCAGGGGTGGAGGCGTTGCACGCGCCTGCAGCATTGGCTGTACTGTATTTGTAGTTCCCTCATTGCCTCCCAGTCATCCTTGGAGCGGAGAAGTCTTCCCTCGCACAGCATAATGGATCCCCTGAAAGTCCGACAACACGTACGATTGGGTGATAGGCTGATAGCAACAGAACATGGCAACAATGGATCTAATGGTGAAGATTAAAAATGTCCGGATACCTAGTTATCGTATCCACTATGTAAGCCACTGAAAGTCTGGGCTGTGTCGTAAGCTATGACGAATGGGGTGGTGCTGCAATGCGGAGAGGCAAGGTAGGAAAGCGAATAAAAGCGGAGAAAGCAGCACGAAAATCCGAGCAGTCTCAGCGGAAGTCAGCATAGACTTCCGCCATCCAATGATCATCATAAGCATTCCAAAGTGCAATAAGCACTAGACGCTCAAAGGAAATGCCTCCTGTGCTAGTGCCACCTAGCTGCCAGGTCGTAGCATTTGAAGAATGTGTCTGAGGAGCCATTTGCTGATGGCACAGTCAACGGAGATGAATAGAACAAGTAGAACAATTTAAGACTCACAGCCACGTATGCGGAGAAAGCGAAGGCAATTTGAACCGCCAACTCCCCGCGGGTGACCGGACCGGCGTTCGAAAATAACTCGAGAGAGTGGGACCAACTCAGATACTCGTATCCGGGCCACTGATGACAAATAAGGGATTAGACACGCGACAGTAAACTCAAGATTGAATACTTACCACGATTTGCAGAGAAACTTGGAGGACCCCGGGAGAACCGCTCATGAGATATCCCACAGGCTCGTTCGCATCGACGATCATCCGCTCCAAGGCACCGCCAGATCTGACGACCAGTTCTCGCATTGGTATCCCGAGCCCGCGACTAGGAGCGCCGATTAGCTCAAACATCACGGGGACGCGTGGACACGATCTGCGGCAACGAGATTTTGACGGAAGCGCCTGCGGAACACGCCTGAAGGAAGAAGGAAGCGATGTTTGGAATGGTGGTTCCAAGGGTGGGTTGGCATGAGATAGAGCGGTGTATTGCGAATGGAGTTCAGAAGGCACGGGAGCGTGGAGAGGATTGATGTAGTGAGACATGTTGCGAATGAGTTCTCGACGGTGAGGCCACTTGGAACAGGCTTACCACGGATTTATACCACTGAATTTTGACAGCTCGGAATGAGCTGTGACAAAGGATGAAAGGACAGGCAAGTGTGTCGGGTGAATTGAAAGAAAACTCCAGCGCACAGTGCATCATATGCATACGGGTGATGTGAAGTGATATCAAGCGGACTCTGCCTGCAAGTCACATTATAATTGCGTCATAGGGCTCATCTCGAGGGTCGTTTCTGTTTATTGTGATATTAAGGAGGGTGGACAATCCTTTGTTCTATCGTAGTCTGACATCATTCGTACCTTCTTGAATGACCGTGGGAAGTTCTGCCAGCTCTCAAAATCACCCTCGTTTCAGTCACATACCGACGACATACCGTTCAAATCACCCGCCTGTGGGCCATGCTGTGCCTCGCGTTGGGCCAAGACAGCCATCGTGATGTCATAAAGATGCTAGCGATCTATTGTGATTCACGAAAAGCAAAATGTTGATGTCCATCATTAGTACCCGGCTCGCACCGCTTAGCACTAGTACTAGTGCATGTCGTGGCATCGTTTCAAGATTCTACCTTGGTACGCTATTTAATCAACAGTGAATTTTTTTTCCGGGGGGCGTACACAGGGTCCTGGTACATACAACTACACAAAGTTTGTGGTTAACCATGAGTTCAGTTTGTACACCAATACCGAGGGCTGTTTCACTCCGACTTTTGCAAAAAAAAAATTCGGTGCCGTTAAACATATAATCTGAACATACCGAGCTGGCTCGAGATAAGCATTCTCCTGTAAGATATATTTGACAAGACTTTCGTGTGGTTATGAACCGCGAAATGCTTGGAAATTTGCAAGCTCTGCCTTTGCAGCTTTAGTTACCTTGGAAAGACAAATGAATGCCCAACATACCCCTGGTTCACACTTCAGAACTAATCTGAAGATAACAGCTCGAAAACCTGCATCAAGTTGACACTCGTATATTTGATGAGTGGAGGGGGGGGGGTGGATCATCATCGGGAGTCTAGTATTAGTTTAGCCAGAGTGGAGAATCCGGACTCTCAACCGGTGTATTGTTGCGTACATTGACTCAGATAGGAGACTGAGTACCTGATAGGAGGCGATTGGGTGCGGATCGGTTGAATGTCCTCTGACTACTCCTTGGCCACTCTTGAAGCGACGTGGCTCAACAAAGTTTGGCTGCCAAGTTATTAAACCGTCCACAGATAACAAACCTTGAGAAAATGAATAGGATGTTGCCAAGGCTAGTGCCCCGAACTGAAGCTGGCGCGTCATCAGGTGGATGCTTGCCATAAATGCTTCATTTACGTAGAATTGTCGGGCCCAGCCTGGCCAGGTGACCTAGATCAACGCAAGCAATTCAATAGTTATAAGATCTCCGCTTCTCGTCCGCACTCTAGGTCCAAGCGAGGTCGTAACAGAGACTCATGATCATATTACTTGGGAATGATCCTCTCCTTCGTGAGTACTGCCGTGCCGGTGAGTACCGATAATGATTACGTAAAGGACTGTGTTTGCCCTGAATGGCGCAGAACATTACAGTCCGTCTATCGACGGAATGTTTCGCCCCAGCATTTCTTCTTTTGGACGGCTGGTCACCAGTCCAGTTATGACTACTACGAGGGCCCGTGCCATGGGTTTGATTGAGATTCGCCAGTGTAACTACCCGCCGCTGGCAGTGCCTTCATTCATTTCTGCTTCACTTTCCACTAACTCTTCAATTTGTTCGTCGAAATGTATGTACGGATAGAGGAAATTCCCGGACACAAATCGACGTGCTCTGTTGGGTCAAGAACATCCTTCGGGTTTCCGACCCCGACGTTCAGTGCCCTGCGGACCTTCCCCGACCTCAGGCTCGCTCCTCTCTGGATCTTTTCCCTCCCTATACCTCTTCATTCCACCATACCTCAGATTGTCGTCAGGGCTGTTTGACACGTCGTACGGCTCGTTCTCGCTCGCAGTGCGATACTCCTCCGTCCGTGCACCCGCCCGACTCCAGGGCCCAGTCGGCGGCTCGTACGCGCTCTCCGCGGCGTTTGAGGACGGATCGACTTTGAATACGGTGTCTTTTGGTGGAGGGGTGTCGTCGTCATCCACGAAGTAGTTCTCTGCGCCGTGTGAGACAGGGTTACGCTGGCGAACGGTACGGTTTTCGTGAAGGAGGCGGAAGCCTGAGGCAAGTCGGGCTGTCGGTGGGCGAGATAGGGGCCATCGACGCGAGAACGTGGTTGAAAACATGACGGCGTGATGGGCTTCTCAAGTTGAGCACCTAAAAGTAAAAATAGGGGGGACGCCACAACTGATTCCAAATGACATCATCGTTTGGGCGCGCTTACGGCTGGATTTATCTTCATCATGATGGGGTAGCATGCCTCGGCACGCTTTCCTGCTCAGCCCCGCCCTTTTGCGTCCTGTCTGCGCCGTGGTGTTGGCGTCGCGTGTGTCTCCGTGCGCGGGGCCGTGTGTGTGCAGGTCACGCACCCTCTACTCACATTGCAATTACAGCTTATTACGCAATGTGGTCCACAGACTGTTTGGTTCGATTACTGCGTTGGAGGCGTCCGCACCGAAACTTTAAGTCCAGGAGTCTTTCCCCGCCATAAGTAACGGGTAATGTACTGGACACCGGAAAGCAAAAGCTCGGAGACGGTCAGAAAAAAAAAGCTACTCGCCAAACGGGTGAATCACGACTGTCAATTATTGGTTGGACCCAAGTAAGGAACTTCAAAGGGGATGCAGTAGGACGTGCGGGGGCCTGTTCAAGATCAGCGATGTTGAGCCCAACGGGTACCGTCTTCCTCCCTGAGACTCTTCCCCTCTGACTTCCAACTTGAAACAGTACATTTCTTCATAGCGAGAGTGGCCGGATAGTCCATTTTGATCCTCTTCTGATCTCATGATTCCGTACCGGAGTGCTAGGGTTGATCTCAAACCTATTGGCCAAAGGTTTCGGGCTGTCGTTTCACTCGAGTGTCTTCTTGTCACGGCGGACACAGCTAGTACAGGTCCTTTATTCACGACGGCTATGCACGCAGCACGTCCGCATGCGAGATGACCACCGCATCGGTATACACCCTCACAAAGGCGCTCGGCCCAACGAGGAACGTCTGCTCTTTCCCGCCCTCCCGAAGGAGCACTAAGGTCTCAGGCCCACTCCTGTTCCAGTGATTGCTGCCATACGAGTCGGCCAGCAACGCCTGCGGTTTGACAGCGTACTGTCCGGCAGCGCCGCCGCTCGCGTTCGTGATGGTGATGTAGATATCACCAGAACAGCGGTTGGACACCCAGACCATCTTGGCTTGTCTTGTTCGTTTGGCCTAGGATACAACTCGGTCAGGGGTGGTGCGAGAGACGACAGCGTGAGGGAGGACGAACTAATACGAAGGCAAGTCAGAGATGTCCGCTGGTCTCACTGATACGAAAGAAAATCTATTTATCTGTCTCGTTCGCCGTCAGATAGAGATCAGGTGTCCTTGCCTGCCTTTTCGCCTGAATGTCGTCAGTGGGCATAATCATTGGACGATAGAGTGGGAATCGAAGTAATCCCCAGGTCGGGTGGTGGTCGCATGACTGGTCAATTTCAAACGCGATCATTTCGCACAGAGCAGCCTAGATAGATTCTAAACCTCTCAGCGGATCTTTGGTCTAGGAAGAAAAAAAAACACCAACCAATAAATGCAATCGATGATCCACGGTTAAGTACATTTTCTGGAATGAAACGCCACCGAGCTATCATCCAAAGCACCTCGCATTGCTGATGCTCGCTCTGCACATCCTCACCGCACCCAATTCCATAGCGACTCCCTTTATCCCACGTGCCAACAAATTCCATCCCGATCGCGACGCCGTCGAACGGGTACCCCTCGCATCCAACGCCACGCTGCCTCGACCAAATCCAGCTCATTCAGCACCTCAAGATCCACGACCGCGCCCACACAACCGGCTTGGGCGTCGAAGAATACAGCTTTTCCCCCCCGAGTGAATACAGGTTGTGCAGTCTGTCCACTGCAGACATGATCTGGTGGTTTTCGAAATAGCGCTCGCTGGCGTAGGGACGAAGGCCGTGTAGGGTCCTTGGGCAGGTTGGGCGTCAGCACGATCGAAGAGCGATGGACATACCTACATCGCCACCGTGTCGGAGTGTGTGGGCAATGCACCACGCGAGACGGTCAACCTTGCCCAGCCCGAGGTTCGGTCCCTATCCTGAGAGGGGATGGTTCGTGTGTGCTGCATCGCCTACCAGGACGGTACGACTACCCGGACCCTCGCCCGCATAGGCATCCACGGGTTAAAACAGAGGGGGAAATTAGGAATCGTACCCGGTTGAATCGAGGTGACGAAGGGCAGGATGGCGACCCTGTCGCTGGGAGGAGTGCCGCCCGCGAGGGCAGGCGTCACAGTAGCATACGCAGAGTACGGTGATATAGCGTGGGAGCGCTCGAATGCTATCTCATCCCTGAGTGCATTGTGGGAGAGGGATGGTCTTACCCGCGGCATCCGCCTCCAAAGACGGTCGTAGAGAACCGGATGGACACGTCTGGTAGACGAAATGCAACGACGATCATGCCAGCCAATACGACTGGGTCTGACGTGTGACATGGTCGAGTGGACCAAACCAGAGAGGAGACCGTCGGGGAGAGGAGTAAGAAGGTAGGGGCCCAGCGGACAGGTGCCGTTGATACACTGCATAATTGGGTTTTTCGAATACACCTCACGGTAGATGGTTGAGGGTGGCCACGACAGCTTGCGTTTCGTATGATCAGAGTCCATAGACCTAGTATCACAGTTGTATCGTGAAACGTACAGTGGGACGCGACGCACCTGCATCTCACGTATGGGCCTGATGCGGGATTCATCGACATGGGCCCATCATGCACCAGTGTCTATGCAAAGTTGTTCCAGTGGCTGATCACACAATGAACCCGGAATGCTCGCCCTCTAGGAATGTTCTCATAATGTGTCTGGCCCGATTTGAGAATGAGTCTGCAGGTCGCGCTCACCGGACTTGCGCATAAGTGGGTTCAACCCTGTTGGTACTAAGAGCACGCAGCACAATCACTAACGCCAAACCAACTGGACCGCCGCCGCTGCCGACGACGTCCTTGTCGAGGATGGACTTCAAGTTGGTCGTGAACGCCCTACCAAAAATGGATCTTGTGCCAGTTTAGCGAGGTTCGTACCCGACCCTCATGGCGTTGCAGGTCTCCGCTGCCCAGGCCGTTGGCGAGTACCTCCAATCACCCGATGACCTCGTCAAGGTCGCCGCCTTTCGGAAGAAACTCGAGAAAGAAAAGGCCTCGATCGATGCCAGGCTCAAAAGTGGCGTCAAGGAGCAGCTCGATGCCACCCGCGAAGGTCTCAAAAAGCTGCTCAGCACGCGTACCAACGTCCAAGTACTCAAGGAGGAGATGCACACTATCGACAGGATGTGCACGGACTCACAGCACGCCGTGTCAACCTTTGACCAGATCAGCCGGGTGCGTCCCGTGGTGTTGGTACATCAGTGGACTTGGGCTTGACGTCGTCGTAGGTGTCCATGGTCCACCGCAACTTTGAGCAGACCGAGGACATGATCAACAACCTCCTCGAGATGAACGCCAAGCTCGACATGCTCCAAGAGTTGATCGCCGCCGACAGCAACGACCTCGTCGGTCCCGCGCCCAACCTGCTTCACATCCACTTCCACATCAGCCGGCTCGAGGCGTTCCGGAACCAGACCATGCACCAGGCCAAGCAGGCCTCTGCCGCATCGCGCCAAAAGCTCGTACGCGTGTTCGAGCGTCTCTCACAACTAATCGTCGACTTTGAGACCTATCTCATCGATCTCGCACGCAACATTCTTCCGCTTGTCCGCGCGGGGTATCCAGACGTCGTCGTCAAGCTCATCAAGATCGCAGAGTTTGAAGGCAGAGAAGACGAACACGTGCGTCTGCAGCAGCAGTCCCGTCGTCACCACACACTCATAGCTATATTATCAGGCCATCGCCATCCGTCTCGTCAAAAAGGCCGCCAAGATGGATGCCTCCTCCAGATTCAAATCCATGCAGGCCAACGCCCGCGTCATCAAACACTACCGCTCTAAAATCACAAAAACCATCGCCGACACTATCCGCGCCACGTTCAACCAAAGTTACGAGCGGCACAGCCAGGATCCAGCCACGTTCCTCAACAACCTCGGCTGGATATATCAGGACCTCATCCGTATCGAGAGCGACATCGTCCCCTGCTTCCCACCCGGCTACGACATGTACGCGTTCTACATCAAAGAGTATCACCGGAACCTGAACGCGACGCTCCAACGTCTCATTGCATCCGAGCCCGAGGCGAGCAGCCTCCTTCTCCTTCATGCGTGGGTCAAAGAATACAGAAAGAGCATGAAGGAGCTCAACGTCCCCCCAGAACTCATGGACCCACCCCTCCTCAACGGCGAGGAACAGGGTCTCATAGAAGACTATCTCAAACTCATCGTCAAGAAGCTCGACGAATGGTCTGCCAACCTTATGAAGACCGAGATACAGGAGTTTACGACACGGGCGGCGCAGCCAGAGGTAGACAGCGAAGGTTTGTACGGCGCCCAGGGCGCCGTCATTCTTTTCCAGATGGTAAACCAGCAAATCGACGCGGCGATGGAGAGCGGACAGGGCGCGATCCTTGCGCGTATCGTCGAGGAGATCAGCCGCGTCATGCGTGGCATACAGGATCAATGGACCAAAGTGGTGGAAGCAGAACTCAGGAAACAGGTCGAGAAACCAGAAGACGTCATCCCCGGCCTGGCGGAGTACTGTCTCGCTCTCGCCAACGACCAACTCAAATCGGCCGATAACACCGAAGCGCTGCTCGGCAAACTCGAACCGCTCGTGTCTGAAAAGTATCGGGTTCCGATCAACGAAAAGCTCAACGATGCCATCGACGGCAACCTAGACCTTGCCAAGAAGTGTATGCAGACGTTTGTCACCATCGTCTTCAACGACCTCAAACCAGCGACGAAGCAACTCTTCCAGAATGCGTGGTACGACGGTATCATGGAGCAGATCGTGGTGACGATGAAGGACTACACGTCCGACCAGCCATTTGTCAAACCACTCTTGTTCGAACTAGTCGTGGAAGACCTCCTCGAGACCTTTTTGGTCACGTACCTCACGGCGCTCGGGAACTCGCCCAAACTCCGCCTGCCCGCCGCGACGGAGCGCATCAAGGCGGACATTAGCGCCGTTTTTGCGTATTTTGGGGAGTTCAAGCCAGACAAGGCACTGGAGAAACATTTCGAGGTGGTGGAGCACATTCTAGCGATGCTCGAGTCATCCAAGAGCATGGCGTTTCTCTCGTTCTGGGCATTTGCCAAGGTGCACGGACCGTGCATTCCGTTTGTGGAAGGGTTGATGAAAGCGCGGGGCGATTTCGATCGAGCAGCGGTCAGCGAGGTCATGGAAGCGATCAAGCGCAAAGTCAAGGAGGAAGGACTGACAGACCGTAAGCGCCCTGTTCTCATTCGCATGCCGATACTCAGGTGTGGGTGTATTTGTAGCGCCCGAACCGACCGTGATGAAAAAGATTGTCGTTCAAAGTGGTATATCGCGTTTCCTACGGACTTGAACGTCTCGCTGTACGTCTGCCGGAGTGTTGTGTTTGTAAGCCTTACTGTACAATATCCCCATACCCTCGTTCTCGCGAGATGTTGGTCACTCATCGGGTCTTGTCAGAAACTGGGGACGCAATTCGATCATCCCTGCGTGGTATGATTATGATGTAAATCCATGTATGGTGCGCTTTTTATTCACCTCTCTTTTTCGTGTCATTGTTCTTTTTCCAAGTTTCCTGCAATGACCACGATCACCGGTGACGCCCTTTCGTGATTTTTTCACTCGAGCCGCTGGCCTGAGCGCGGCTTGGGTGTTGACTCACTACGCGACATGATCGATTCGCATGATTTGTGGCCATAATGCGCATCTTATTGCCGCTGCTACTTATCGGAAGCCTCACTCACTCGACTGGAGGCCACACTCCTTCTATCGTGTGCCTCGCGCTCTCCAACAGAAAGTTCCTAAAAGGGGACAAGGCTATGGCTTGTTGCGTTTCACGTTCGCGCTCACCAGTCATTAATGTTATTCCATTTTTTGACCTTTACGCATGTCGATGATACAGCCATACGCGAACCCGACATTTGCGTCGCCTTCCAGCAACACTTGGCCTAGCTTCTCCGACTGGGCTTCGTTGAACAGTTCGGTTGGTGGACGCCTTCAAACCCTGAGGCCGTGGGCGGCTGCGTGTTACACCTCTGATCCCCTCTATGATGTAGATCAATGTCAATCGGTACTTGCAGGCTACAAGAACGACACCCAGGCATGTTCTATCACCTATCGCACGTCACGCGTACTGATTCAGAGGTGTCAGCGCGAAGCGATTCCCGCAGCACTTTTGTGGACTAATTGGGAATCGTGCGGTTCGGTCAACCAAGGATGTGCGCTTAACTATTCCGATCTACAGCCTGTTTGCGACACAACATGCAATCAAGGGACCACACCGCCCCTCAGCATCTCGATCCGAGACGCGCAAGACGCGAGTACGATTGTCCGGTGGGCGACCACGCATGACGTGAAGCTCACCGTGAAGAATACCGGTGTGTTGCCTTTTCTCTCCCGCTCCACGAATATCAGCTTTGTTCATGCGCCCGAGCCAGGACACGATTATCTAGGCCGTTCTGCTGCGCCGTGGACGCTTCAGGTCAACACTCACCAGTTGAACACTCTGAATTACGTGCCCGAGTTTGTGCCTCAGGGGTCAGATGAGCGCCCCGTTCCTGCCCTGACTATGGGCGCGGGTGTGCAAAATTATAACAGTGGGTACCTCGTCAGATCATAACTGCAGTATTGAAATAGCTAGGTGTAGTCATTGATCAGGCCGTGGCGCAAAACTTTACACCTGTCATTGGCTCTTGTCAGACCATCGGAGCAGGTGGGTGGACCCGATATTGTGCGATTTTCCATTCACCCATGGGCGCAGCCGGGGGTTACATGCAGGGAGGTGGACATAGCATGTAAGCAGGATTTTTCCGTTTCATGTAGTGCAATTTCCTCATTGTTCCTGTGGAATAGATTATCTCCTGCGTATGGGCTAGCTGTAAGAATCCACGGCTGTGTCCTATCGAGTTCAACTGAAGTTCTGAACATAGGTGGACAGCGCTCTCGAGTTCGAGGTAATTTCGTTCATTCTACAATTCACACGCAACCAAACGACGCAATCGGCAGATTGTTACTGCGGATGGGCAGATCAGGATAGTGAATGAAGCGCAGAATTCAGACTTGTTTTGGGCCGTCCGTGGAGGCGGAGCGGGTAGCTGGGGTATCGTCAGTAGGTACTCATCTGGTCATCACTCCAACATTGCTGTACAGATCCCCGTAGCGTCCGTCACCATCCAGGTGTACCCTCAAGTCGTGATCGGTGGTTCCTTCCTCACCATTCAACCCAACGTCTCCCAAAATGCGACTGCACTCGGCATCGGCTTTCTTGCTCTGGCGGCGACATACCAAAATGCCTGGCTTAGTAAAGGCATCACTAGCGTTTTGCTCATCACCCCAACAGAATACGCGGTCGTACGTCTTTTTGTTCCCTCCCCCTCCGCCAACTCACCGGTCCTCAGTCACTCTACTGGCCGACCACCACCGGCTCCGTATCTGACCTCTACCCCTTCTATGATGCACTGAACTGCCTGTCGCCTGCCTACATGGTCACTGCGAACGTCACCTCCCCATCCATGTTCCCCTCTTTCGCCGCGGCTTTCGAGCAGCTCGGTCCGCTCACTGATCAGACTAGCCCCTATGGTGCTGCGAACCAAGTTTCATCTCGACTCGTACCGCAGTCGTCTCTGGAGGACTTGGCGTCGATCACCGCCGTCGCCGAGGCAATTTGGCATGGGCTCGAGGTCCTCAATGCTCCGTTGGACGCATCGGTACCACTGCTCATTCTTGGGGACATGCCTGCGCGGACGTTCGCGGCGGGTAGGGTGAATACCACGGGAGCGAATCCGGGGCTGTATGCAGCGGCGTGGCACGTGTGGTATATGATGTGCGTGCTTCGTTTTTTTTTTTTTTCCTCTGCACTACATCGGTGTAGGAACGTCATGTACTCATCGCTCGTGATAGGAGTTGGACGATCGGGTTGGATGCAGTGACGAACGCGGCGATCACGTCTGCGATACACGACGCCGTCGCCTCGTTGACGACGCTCGGCATTCAGAGCAGCTACCAGAACGAAGGGGACCCGTTCGAGGTCAACTGGCAGGAAGGTGTGTGTCCCTCCTCTCTCGCTGTCCTCGGTCGCTCACGGTCGACGGACAGCATTCTTTGGGTACAAGTACGCGACGCTGTCGTCGATCAAGCAAAAGTATGACCCTCGAAACTGTACGTCGTGTCCCCTTCCTGGCCATATATGAGCACTCACGAGATGTAGTCTTTACTACATACAAAGTAAAAGTTCTTTTCTTGGCGTGAGTTGCATGTATTGACGCGGACGCTAGGGTGTTGCCTCGGTGACGGACCTCGCTGCTTACAAGTGCTATGCCAAGAAACAGCACGAATTGTAGGCATCGCTGGATGGGAGACGCCCATGCCAAGAGCTATTGGTGTAGGATACTTTGCGGGAGTGTACCAGCTAAGTTACAGTCGACGACTCTACAGGAACGGAATGGAGGCATTTTATTGCTCGCTATGCCTGAAGACAAAAGGAATTGCGTAGTGGGAATCATTCCCTCTGCCTTCGGTTACAACCATATGGAAAGAATGGCATGTCGCAATTTACTACCCCTCCGAGAGTGCCAGACTTGCCCAGTGATACCACTGGTACCTCAGTAAGGTTATTGGGTGACGTTGCACCCTTCAAGTGAAAATGGCACGCACCGCGACCTCCTTCATAAATCACGCTAGTGTGGGCAAATCCTCCGTCGATATCCACGTTTCCGACGCGCTACATGTTGAACTGGTTTTTTGCGTTCGACTGCACCAATACACCGTCACTAATAACCTCGGCTGCGGATCCTACGATCAACCGGTGGCGACAAAGC
Source organism: Boletales sp. KT-2023b (assembly GCA_038089675.1). Classification (NCBI taxonomy): domain Eukaryota; kingdom Fungi; phylum Basidiomycota; class Agaricomycetes; order Boletales; species Boletales sp. KT-2023b. The sequence continues at coordinate 51,907 of JBBPLE010000205.1, forward strand.
TGGGGCTTGAATTTCCAAAAAGGGAATTTGGAAGGCCTGTCACATTTTGCGAGGAGCGCGACGTGGTATGATGTTAACTATGATGTTAACTCTGCACAATTAATTCGCCGCGTGTTTCCCTAGTCACAGATGATTACACCTGTACTTGTATATGTAGATAGTATATGTACTATTTACTGTAGTATCCTCGCAGATTTGTAGCGTGTCCACAAGGCCTTGGCAAGTGGCATCAATAAATACATTACCATGCTTGAAGCTGGCAGACAGGCAGGGGAATGATAACAGGTGCTGGGCCTGGCACGGACTATGGCATCAGCATCACCATTGCTGTCCCCACATAAGGTGGTCACCGGGTGCGATTGGGTACGCGTCGTCGTCGTCGTCGTTGTCGTGCCCAGTGGTGGAAGTAGCATTAAATTCGTCATATGTCACGAAAGCGTGACTTGTGCTGAAATTCGCACCCCGCTCACACTTGCCTGTCCCCAGCACCCAAGACAACGACAACGCTGCATCGTACTCACACCACTGGACGTGGCAACACGAGGAGGAGGAGAGGGGTTGCGGCAGCCCGCCAACCACACCACTGGTCCACCACCATGAGCACAACAAAGGTGCCCATTGACACACCATTGGGGCGGCCCGCCCACCACACCATCACGACCATGACGGTGATGCCACGAGGGTGACGACGCGCGGCGATGGCAACCTGGGTGACGAGGGTGTCACAACCCACTGGTACCCATCGTACGCTGTGACAGTGCGCCCACCAGGGGAGGGGTTGCGACAGCCCGTCCACCACACCACCACAACGAGGCGCCACGACGGCCCACTGACGCCCACCAGGTGGGGGTACTCGAGGACGAGTACGATGACAGGGATCAGGTGGAGGTGCCATGGCTGACGAGAGCGGGGGTGCCAAAGGCGCTGCAATAAATACAGCAAGATGAAAGGATGCCGCTACAGCCTACTACCACACCACCACGATGAGGACGAGCGCGGGGTGCCACGACAGCCCGGCTATGATGGTGAGCGTGAGGATGTGCACCATCACGGCCGCCATTGCGAAGGGAGGGGTGATGGCGAAGGCGCTGCGACGACACGACACAGCTCCCCCACTGCACCACCACTACCACCACCACAACGAGGATGGGGGCAACGCGCTTCCCTCTCGATGTTCGTGCTCCCATCTATGTCATTCGTCGAATCCCTTGCGGATGGCGGAGTATGGCCCCCGAGCGGGTGGTTCCGCTCGGGGTACTGCATGGCAGTGATTCAAGTCTCGAAGGGTGGCCTGAAAGGGTATCCTTCTGGCCAGATGCCTGTAGGTGATCGCTTATCAGGTCCCTGCACCGGGTTCGAAGCCTCCCACCCTCTGCTCGCATTTCCCCACCCACGCAACCAGTCCCGTTCGGGGTCGCGTGTTGGGCATCGCACTCCGCCCTCTACAGACCAACTCCCTGAATAGGTGATGAGACTGGTAGCTCGCCTAAACAGATCCGGAAGGGCGACGGTCGGGGTAGCGGTAGCCCCCTGACGAGAGCTTTCGCAGGCTCGAAACCGCGCCTATCCCGTCCCCTT